>JABWIB010014489.1:3032-15238 GCA_016617825.1 Platyplectrum ornatum
CTGAACCTGGCCCATTGTTGGATTTAAACCTAATTTTTTGTTAGTGTAAAACCATGCATGTCATGCACCCAGAGTTATTGCTCACTGACCCACAAGTGAGCAATAAAAGAGAATCTACAAGAGAATTTCAAGGAGAGACCANTTGGCCAAAAAGGTAAGTATATTGAGTGCTATCAATGAAGGGATGGTTGAAGAATCAGACTTAGTGGCAGAGATGTATTGTGATGATGAGCAGAGCAGGTTGAGGAGCAGAGATGTGCTGAAATGATGAGTAGTCCAGGTTGAACAGCAGAGATGTGCTTCATTAATGTTTAGCCCAGGTTTAAGAGAAGAGTTCTGTAGAATTGATCTAAACAGGGGGAAGGAAATGAGAAACAAAGCGCTACCGTAAGAGATGCAGAAGCTGCTGTGAACCCACTTGAAANAGTTACCTACCCTATAACCGTTAATCTACAGGGAATGTGCCCAGAAGAGAATAGAATTACATGTATCCTCTTCATTGTACCCGCTGATTTATATAAATATGATTAGTAGATTTGGTTTAGCAGCAGAGATTTGCTGTGATGATGAGTAGTCTTGGTTGAGCAGCAAGGATTTCATTCAGTGCTTCACTGATGTGTAGCCCAGGTTAACAGAAGAGAAGTGCTGTGATGATTAGTAGTTTGGTATTTTTCTCATTTACATGTACTGTATATTATATATAATATATATTTAGTTTGCCCGAATCCCACACGGCTCTGCAGGTCTCTGGGTGCTTTCTTGCTTTTCTGTGGTTTTAGGTCCTTACAAAGGCCCAGATTGTGTGGCGATGATCGAATCCTGAATTCTGCCAGTGGGCTAGCAAACATGGACAGAATGACCAACAAAGCCCTACAAAGTCAGTTCTGCTAAGAGTTGTCCAAAGCATTAAGAATGCTTTTTGTGCCTTAGCCCCTAATCTGAAAAGTCTAACATGGCTTTTAGGGTGGTCATGGATCTTACAGTCTCACCAAGGGAAAAGCTGCATTGGCCTTCGGGTCTGTGTCTGTACTGTGAAGAAAGGGGTTTAGGGAAGACCACTGCCTTAACAAGAAGTAGCTGACAGGAAATGGTTAACCCAGGGTGATATATAAGAGGTACACCTTGCATTATCCAACTTATGTCCTTCATGAATTTACTCAACTTCAGTCCGATACCTGGATTCATGATCTCAACGCTTTTGTCAACAGTGAGGCAGCGGGGAACTTCCTTAATCTACAGCTATCTTGGGCAGAAAAGTTTCTACTGATGGATGAGGATAATTACCTGGCATGTGGCTTTCAGGGATTATCCTAAACAAGTAAAAGTGCCCAAGATTGTCCANTGGTCTCAGCCAATTGGAAAAGACCCAGTTTCTCGTCATTAGTTGCCTTNCTGCTCTGATTCATTCTATATTGTGGAAGCTTTCTGTGGTCCCACTGTTACCGCCACACGCCTGTACTAGTGTCTGAGTGAGCTCCTCCCAGGCCTGGCCGTATGTCCGGGACCCACCAATTTTGTCAGTCCTGGAATCATTCAAAAGAAACAGATTTAAATGCAGTCTTATCGGAAGGATCCAATTCATGGCCAAAGCTTTATATGTAACAAAGGGCTCAAAGTGAGACTTTTTCCCCACTATGTCCCGCCCCCTGGTACAAGCCCCTCCTTCTCCAGACTGGANTGGAACATTTATCACAAAAATCATTGTTACTGGAAATGGGCGGGGCTTAGTGCCATACTCCCACTTAAAAATTCCCAGTTTTAGCCCTTATGTAACCCATACCTCACAACAGATCCACTTTTGGGCAACTGTCCTACTGTTNTGCCCGCCCCGATAAGGGGACAAACTGGGAGGTATTGATGGTTTTTGGTTATATTGTAGCTTGTTGCGGCGGCATAAAGGGGTGGGGCTTGGGTAGAGTCTGGGCAGGGTTTGGGCAGAGTCTAGGTGGGGGTACTTATAATTCCCATTTCAATATGTATGTTGTATGTTAACACCTTTCCATAAATGATGCTTTGGCACATTTTCCGATCAAACGTTGGCATGAGGAATGAGATTGATCTCAGTGTGCCAAAGACTTACAAAATCTGTTGGATTTGTCTAAATCCAAACCACTCATAACTAATTATAATTACAGACATCTGTAGAAATATTAAATATAATATGTGATTTGTCTACTTTATTCTACAAGTTATAAAAAGAGAAATTCTATTTCCTATACAGTAAATGGCACCTTAACNGTCACAGTGACACGTGCATATTTTAAACATTCAAGTAGATTACTCAGCAGTCATTTATAATTGCTCATTATACAAATTTAATTGGATGACTACAGAACTGTTAATTCATTCATTTCTGGAAAGTGTGAAAGCAAAGAAGTGTACTATTTTTGTGTAATCTTGCAGAATTAAGGATTGAGATTTGGATGAGACTGATTGCCATGGAAACAAATATTTTTTTGTTTTGAAATCTACATAATGACACACATACGCACCTATTTGTTTATATATACACAAAGGANCTGATTAAGAATTTCTGCCACTCTNAGCTAAAGTTTAAAGGGGGATGCAATCGCTGCTAAACGTCGTCTGCATCTATTTTGAANTAGTAGTTATGCCGACGGTCTTGTTCATGAATGTGTTATACCAAAAGGCATACATCTATTCATGCAGACAGATACGACAGCTGTCGGAGGTACAGGGGAAGTTTTGGATTAGGCAGAAGGAAAGGTTAGGGTTTAGGCTGCAAGGAGGGAAGAGTTGGGGTTAGGCTACGAGGAATGGAGGGTTATGGTTAGGCTGCGAGGATTAGGGTTATTTGCATAACTTACCTGAACGCGCTGCTGGAGTCGTGAAACTCCCACTGTCAGGTAGTCCTCTGTCAGCCTTCTATTGTCGAAAAAGGGCTGTGTATAACATTTCTAATAATGAATGAAATTGCCAATTGCAGAGATCCCCCCATCCCCAGTGATCACTATACACAATGAAGAGTCCACACCATATTTTCTCGCAAACATCTATATTAAGAGAATTCTGAAACAGATTTATCAGGTGTAGATACAATCTCAGAAAAGAAATTATTCTATTACATATAGGGAAAGATTTCAAATCTATAGATAAGATGTAAGCAATGTGATTAATAGAAACCACCGCCATTTAGATAACAGTTCTGAATGTTTTCCGTAAAAAGAGAACAAATTCTGTAGAAAAAGAGAACAAAAACGCCATACTAATATATAATACTTGTAAAGTAAAGAAATTGATCTGGATATAAACATGCAATATACAAATGTATGGTACTATTGTAGCATGTGGTCTACTGCATCTGTTGGTTGCTCTTTTGCATTTTATCTACCTGGTCCCGGACGCAAAGTCCAGTATATACTGCCCCAAACTACCTACATTGTATTTATGTGATTTATTTCATTTTCATATAAATAAGTAAAAGAGTAAACAGTCATTCCAAATCTGCTAGACCAGAAAAAATGTTATCTTCAAGTTTGCCTTCATCTGAAAATTTTTGAAGACTAGGAAACTTGTAGGTTCAGATTAGCAATAAATGCAGAGATTATGCCTTTGGCCTTGATGAAATTCATTTAGTCACCATGAAGATTTATGTTAGTTTCGTTCAGTTTATTGAACACGACTAGCCATTCCACAAACTTGTGTCTATATAATTCCCAAAAAGTTTCTAAAACTTTAAAGCTGCTGCTATACCTACAGACATCCAGCAGCCATGTAAGGAGGAGGAAACCCTGCCTAAGCTCTCCGATGGATCCACTGCCTCCCCTGGAGATCGAACCATTGACCTAGTGGAGGGACAAACCTACAGCGAGAGCCCAAGTCCACCCCTCTCAACCATGCTGCTTCTGCCAATGTTTCTGGGACACTATATTGTGAAACCTCCTCTTAAAGCATATGCCAACACATAGTGTTATATAATGTTATGGAGTGCTGGACTTTTTTGTTCTTTGTATTTACACATTGGTCTTTTTGTCCTTGGCTACACCTCTTTCATTTATGTTTATACTTTGAACGGAAGAGGGTTTATTTAAACACAGGTAACGCAGTACATGTAGAGTCTACCAGATCACACAAAGGCAGACAGGCAAAGCAAAGNATATAACAGTATTAGCTGAACCAGAGTGTGATGCAGTGCAGACAGAGTGGGATCTGTTGTAGCCCGACTCAGGCAGGCTAACCCAGAGCTGGATGCAGTGTAGACACAGTTGAGGGCAGACCGGCTTGGATCTGTAATGCAGTGTAATGCAAGATGAGTCCTATACACAGAATGAATGACAACAATGAACCAGTTTAGTGCAGAGGAAACAGCAGGTTTATGTGCAGCTAGCACAGGTGCTGACAACAGAGCTGGAGAACACAGTGGTTACACAGGACAGCTNCATTAGCCAGTCAGAATTTTATCTACACAGATACTTTATCGCCAATAACATCATTGCACTAACCTACTACTGTGTCCTCAGGGAGNCTCAATAGGGCCATGTTTCCATTGGTGCTTCCAGGTCCATTGTCAAAAAAGTAGGGAGCATAATTTTTCTGTTCTGCAAATGATTAGAAATGTACATTTATTTTAACACCATACATCATAACTGCATCTATGCCAGTAACACCAGGAATTGCAAAACTTACAGAATATCATGGACCATTTTCTGTAAACGTTTGCAATGTACATGTATATATGTATGTTTATATAAATCTGACATTAACAGTAATTAACAGTGTATTTATCTGATTACTATATGGACTGGTATATGCTGGTAATTTACCATAATTCTCTATCTGCATGTTTAAACCTAAAGGCAAAAACCTCAAATATATTAGTTATTATCTGGGCTCGAAGTGGGAAATTATAAGTGGGGTGTAGAGGAGGAAGGAGCATATCAGGAACATGTTTTACAAAATCACAGGTTCAGAGGGAGCGGGGCTTAATCAAAGGGGTGGGGCTTAGTGGGAGAAAAAAGTTCTGGTGTACCATACTGGTGTATACCGGCCCATTTCAAGCATATCNAAACCTTACCATACATACCCTCTTTTAATAGCCATTAGGGGAAAGAAAAGGGTGGGAAAAGGGGACCGCTGGAATTCTGCACAGTGTGTTAAACACTGAGCTGACACTTTGTAAATATGTATTCATTAGAGCGGGCTGGCAATAGTCATTTATATTTGTCTAATGCCACGGTTACCATGGTGATGCATGATTTGTAAATACAAATCTGTATAAATTCAACGATAAAGTCAGTTTTTACAGTTGAGNTGAACGGTCTACAAAGATGGTGACTAACAAGGAGCTTACTAACTACTTCTAACAGTAATATACTTCATTTACTAAACTACAGGATAAGAAAAGTGGGGAATGATTCAAGCTCTGTTTAATTTTACACACTGGAAAATGTGATCTGAAATCTGACTGGTTGCTATGGGCAACATCCCCACTTTTCCAATTCCTCAGATTAGTAAATTTAAGCCCTGGTAAGCAAAACTTTCTGGATTGTTGTAAGCAAACAACAACCTAATGGAATTAAAATACAACACTTATGCTTAAAAAAAACCATGAAGAGCAGCAAGTGGGAAGTATTAGAGTAATTCATTTGTATGCTCTCTTCTTACAGAGCTTAATAATAATCCCAATTTGAAAGAAATACAAATAATCTAAAGGATTTTTTACCCCAAAAAGCAGTTACTTAATGGAAAACAAACATAAAATGCACATTACGCATTTAAAAGAAGATACCAAGCAAACAGAATAACAGACATTCAGTGAAAAAAAATATTACTATATCATATATTAGAATAGAACATTTCGAAATACTAAGCACTCCTTTAAACACCATAAATCTTAAGTGCCTTAAATAATAGTTTTTATTATTAGAAATAAACCATCTATCAGGAAATGACTCATGGCAAACATTTTCATTGTCTGAAAACTATTTCTGAAACACTTGTTCCATTACTCAGAAATCAGGAATATACTATACATCGCTTCTTGCATGAAAGCCCTACTACTGATGCAGTGCGATTTATATCTGCTTTCATCATTCAGCTCCAAAAATTAGAATGGGATAAAATGTATTCAAGAAAATGTTTTACCCTCTATATACAACATATTTCTTTGAAGATACATTGATTTTCCCTTCTATAAATGTCAATTTATTCCTTGTTTTATTTAACATAAACAATAACAAACTGATATTAAGATCAGCATATATGTATGGTCCATGAGGTAAGNTTTATTCTCCAAGCAATCATTTCCTCCTGTTTCCACCTCCAGCCAGCATCATGGCCACACGGATAAAAATGTTCATGGTATCTGTGTAAATTTGCAGGCATCTGGAAATGACCATAGAAAAGTTAGATAATAAATGATAAAAGATAATCTACATTAATATAAAGCTTAGGCTGCATATAGATTTTATCAAATTCAATATTATGTTTTACTTAAGAAAAGAGAAATTTAGAAGTGATTAGGAGCACGAAATATTCCACTTTTGTATTTTCAGNTGGACAGCTGTCACATCACTGCTCTGCTCCTTCCCTGCAGTTACATATGAAATGTTAATATGTCCAGCTAGTCCCCTACTGTGAGACTTCTGAATTGCCCTTGCATAAAATGGGCGTCTTGAAGTCTAGATGTGCAGTGAGTGCTTAGTTCCTCCTCACTGCATACATAGCAGTTGAGCTGTCCATTTCAACTGTCAGAAACACATACAGAGTCCTATGTAATCAGGATTTTTTTTTATGTATTAGATATAATAAGAACCCATCCAGTCACTGCTGCAGTGGAGAGCTGATGCCAGATGCTCCCCCATCCAATGTGAAAGAGGGGAAGCTACTCTGCATTTGGTTTCAAAAATACACATTTTTTTTACTCAGTATTCAGCTTATTAAGAGTATTATGATATATATATATTATATAGTGCAGGAGTTTCCGCTTGTTTTGAAAATAGGAAATGTTGTGGGATTTTTCAAATTATTTTTAGTGCAATAACAAAAGTAACGTTTTGGCACTGTCTAGGGCAAAAGGTTCCATGAGGTCTGGATTACAATAGTGACAGAACAAGGCAATAAAATCATTCCATATTAGGTTTGAGGCCTATGTTATGTACACCTTTAATCACTGGCAAGACCGGTGTATAACCTTTTTTTTCATAGTGGGACTGACAACCGATGTGGTGAGCTTAACTTAAATACTCTCTNAAATTTCCATTTCAAGAAACATAAGAAAAGTGTTTATCAGAGTATTTCGTATAGTCCACTAAACACTATTTCCTTCACATTATGTGCACTGTAGAAATGTGAAGTTGTACTGTTTTAACAAAAACAAAAAAAACATGGAAAAACTAATGAATGAGTTGCAAATATAAGAACACTTTCAGCATTGGGAATTGAAAATGAAATACAAGAAGCATGGCTACAGTCAAAAGTATCTATGAAGTGTAAATCATTTTTAAATACTTACGAATTGATAGGGTCAAATTTTACCATTCCATACATGGGAGTGGTCTCTGCTCGTTTGATGACTCTCTGGGTGTCAGATAAAAGAAGAACTCCAAAAAGAACTAGGCCACCATAAATAGCAATAGAATAAAGTCCAGCGCCAAATGCAGATGTTGCAGGAAGAAATGAGCTCCCTGAATAGAAGAATAGGATAGATTTACTTTATTTTCACCTGAAACTGGCATGTCATCTCATATGTGTTGCAGGTTGTAAACTTTTGTGTGAAAGTTCATGGAGAATTATAAGGACTCGGATTAACCAGTTGTCTATATTATGTTTGCCAGTGTGCCATGACATTTATGAAGCCAGTAGATAATAACTCATTTCAGTGTAACCCTCCATGGGCTGTGTGCAACTATACTACAATAGCAGTGTTTTTTCTATGCAATACATAGGACACACTACTCTCTGCTCTTATTTAGCCAAATCTTGGGAGATGCACCTGAACTTTATTGCACCAGATACCAAGTGGCTGTTGCTTTTATTTCAATTATTACATGAAATAACTTAAATTAGGTTATTGTAGAGTGTGGAAGCTATATAGCTCAGACACCTTTAGGATGAATTGCACCCTTAACACTGCTCATATTGGCTTTGTCTGCCACAAAAAATAACATGACAGCAAGAATAAGGAATTTCATTGTTTTTCATTCTAATCTTTAAGGGGAGGATATTTGTGATATGTCTTTTTCGGTGGCAAAATT
Source organism: Platyplectrum ornatum (assembly GCA_016617825.1). Lineage (NCBI taxonomy): Eukaryota > Metazoa > Chordata > Amphibia > Anura > Limnodynastidae > Platyplectrum > Platyplectrum ornatum. Next base: position 11,249 of record JABWIB010014489.1, read on the forward strand.
TGGGTGCAGNATGTTGTAAAGAATTCACCACATACTTAAGAGATACTGCTTCAATTGCAAATGGATTGAGCTTCTTATTACAATGTACAGTATATGTCTTTCTATGTATACGTCTATAGACGTCTTATATTCGCCTACATATTTGTGGTGGTGAGGGGGTATAAATGCACACACTTACCAATAGAAGAGGCCAAAACAAGGCCAAGACCAACACCAAGTGGCGCTCCCATGTTCAGAAACTTTTCACTTGGTGCACACATGGCTACAGTTGACAGACCACCTACAATGCCAGCTGTGTACCAGGCAGCTTTAACAAGCAAAGGACCACCAAGCAANGTTAACGGGGCAACGACTGCTCCCATCACACCTAATAAACACAAAAATAAGTTTTATATACATATAATATTATATACACACACAAAATTGTTAAAGTGGACATTTGGAAGGGGAATATGAATAATGAGAATTACCAGTATGGAAACATAAGAAATAGAAGTGAATGGAGATTTATAGTTTATTACAACTGTATCTGGAGAAGTTAAAGATTGTAANTAGGACTAACAGAGAGCCAAATGCTTAATTTAATCAAGTAATGTAATGTATACAGTCCTAACATCTTAAATATGTACAAATAGATGACTCATTGTAGGGGTTCAAACCACAAAATGGATTTCCGGCATATGTACCTACATACCTGAATGCAACATCCAAGCCAAATGCTTNGCACCAGGACTTTGGTCATAAGAAATTGATCTAACCAGCATACCAGCTCCAATCATTGCTGCAAAAGTTGCTCCAATTGCCTGAAACATAAAACACCACATTGTCGTTTGAAGTATGAAAGCAAACATTATGACTATATTATAAATATATATCTTTCACTTACACAAAGCTGTTTTTATGTATATCAATATTAATATCTGTCATATCAGAAAGTTCATGTCTAAAAACTAAATGAGCTCATTTTTTAATAAATAAACAATACAATTATATAATATATTGCCATAAATAAGTAATACACCAATATATAAAGAAAATCTAACAGATAAAAAAAAATCATAAGGCTCCATAAATCATCTGACATGGATTTTGAAGTTATTAGCCTACATTTTTCATGTAACAATAAAATAANCATTCAAGACAGTTTCTCAAAGCACTGTAAAAAAAAGAACACCGCAAGATAATTAAAATACTTACCAACCAAGACCCTCTCATCATCAGGCTCATGAGAGCAGGTGACCTACTGACAGCAACTGCTGACAAAGCAGTGAGTCCAATGCTGCCTGCAAAGTACATGTAAGTGGATCGGATTCTATCTTTCACATACTGAGGCCATACACTGCAAAAGGAGCAATGTAGAAAGAGTTAACATTTTTCATGAATACCAACAATGGCGCTGAAATAATCCATAAANTGGAAACCAAATGACAAAGAAAATAAATGAAGGAAATAACACATACATACAAAGGGAGAACATAGGAACCTCACATTATAATGAAAGAACATAAGATACAATAATACAGACACAAATAATTATTTAATTGATATTTATTTTGATATGTAAGATAGTTTAGTCTTATTAAAGACTTTGTAGGGTGTTAATTACANAATAATTTTTGACGTTAATTTGGGCGTTAATTATGTAATTTTTTTGTTATTTCCCATATCTGAGCCCACTTGCTGCAGGTTGGGGGACATAGAGTCGCAGGTCTATCTTTTCAAATGCCAGGACCTAAATTTACTAAATAGCGGGACTGAAAAATAGGGATGTTGCCCATAGCAACCAATCATATCCTAGCTCTCAGTTTCATTTTAAATACTGGATAATGTGAGCTCGAATCTGATTAGTTACTATGAGTAACATCCCCACATTTTCAATCCCGCAGTTTGGTAAATTTAGGCCCAGTTATCTGTTGAAAGGGAGCACCATGCCTTATAGCAGGGATGGCCAAACCTGTGATCTACAAAGGATGTAATTCCTTGCTAATAGAGTATTATTGCTCGCACTCTCGCTCTCAGAAGGCAGCTAATTAATCTGGTTTTATTAAACTATTTTTTATGTGTTCATGTGGCACTTCAAATAGTTTCCAATATAACCATTTCACAGATCAAACTTTTAAATAACGTTTTATGTACTTTTTCAATATTTTACATAAGAGTGTTTGAGTAGTGCTCCACTTTCTCACTTTAATAGTAGAACCACGGTTGCTTCTGAGTTATAGATGTCATTGTTTTTAGTTAATTTACTTTTTCCAGTGCAGGTTAATCAAACCAAAGTTAGTGCTCTCCCAAAAATTCTACCTGTCAAGTGAAGGTAGAGCGCTTTCTGGCAGGACAGGATACAGAGCTACTACAAGGGAGTGTTTCTATGAAAACAACCCCAGTAAGAAATCATGAGCAACTTACACAGCTTTCTCAATAGCACCAACTTCATTGGACATTCCCAGGCCATAGTAACACAATGCACCAAGACCGACTGCAGCACTGCCAGCGACGAACAATCTTCCTGATTCATGAACTAAAAAACAAAAGGGGAAACAATTAAAAATAAAAACACATTTAAACTAACACTACATTACAATGCAGAAATCAGTGGAGTATGCAACTGTTCTGAGGTTATTTAAAATGATCATAGAAGACAATTATTGTAATAGATTGTTGTAAAACAGACACGTTGGCCTTTAATTAATTTTGTCAAATGATATTTAATTACTGAATTAATGGCAACATTTCCCCTATAAAAGAAAAGTTCAGAAAGCCACAATATATTAACATGTATGGTTAATATTTAAGCTATGTATAAAAAAAAAGTATAGTGTTACAGTCCCCCATATACAGTATATGCCCCATATTCATATTTGTACAGTATATTCATATTTATACAGTATATTCATATTTGTAAATCTATCCTCCCCTACAATTCAACATAGTTTTGCCCAGGTGTAGCTTTNAATCTGATTTACGTAATTTAAGTAATATGTCATTTTTTTACTTTTAGTAAATTTTAGTGATTAAGCAATATTGTTTTTTAAGACATATTTATGATTTTTTTTATTAAAATTACTCAAACATAGAAGACAACAAGTTAATGATTTTTACTTACAACGAGAAGCTATGTTCCCTGATGGCTCAAGTGCTGCCTTCTTTATCTCNTCACGTGCTGTCCTGGCACGCCGAATTCCAAACCCACTTTTTGTAGCATAACCCTGTTTAATTAAAACAGACTCTGTATCAGAAATCACAAGGGAGATGTTAGTTNCAGGAGTTTAGGGAAAATGTTCTGTCTACATGCCTTCAGTGCTTACAATGCCAGGNCATGCACTGTGTCTATTTACATGCACATTTTTGGCATTAAAGCAGCCATTGCAACAAAGTTTATTTGTTAGCATTCCATTATTATTTATATGCCCTATATTNTAGTAAATATTATTGGTTAGTATCTGGTAAAGATATTTTATTAATAGTAAAACATGAATAGAGCACTATGTGCTGAGGCTGCAGCTATACTCCTATATATTATAAATTATGTGAGGAGGGGGAACATTGATTGAAAGTAAAATATATACAAATGATACAGATAACACAAGAATGATCATTTNTACAGAGGATGAGGGAGTGTTGTGGATTAGGAAAGATATATATGAACATATATTCCATGACTCAGCAAATCATAATCATTATGCTAGTTATAAGGACAGAAGAAATACAACATGCATGTGGCGTTACCTGGTTAGGTTGTAAAATCCACTGTTTCGTTCTCAATGTAGTATTCCTCAGTGCTGGAGAAGCTTGAGTCAATGCTGGGCGAACAAGTGTAGAAACACTGCCGAGGCACGCCAGCCTTGCCACCAACATCTTTGTAATTTCTCAAGACACAAGATCTGGAGAGATAACCTGTACAGTAACAGTAAGTGTCACACAGCAGGACATGGTAACAAAACAACAAAATCCATCTTTTAAGACAATAAATATATAACCCAATGACATGCC
>JABWIB010014492.1:4428-17006 GCA_016617825.1 Platyplectrum ornatum
GTGAGATTGGAAAGTGGTGATCAGATTCAAGCTCTCAGTTTCATTTTACACACTGGAGAATGTGAACTCGAATATGATTGGTTGCCATGGGCAACGTCTCCACTTTCCAATCTCACTGCAAACTGCCTGCAGCTCTACTATTTTTGTCCCATTATGTTTTTTGGGGCTATTTTATTAAGAAACTGGTCTATGTTATGTGGAATGTGTGTGACCAATCATAAGCTTACTTTGTACCCTGTTCTAACAGGTTTTAATTATGTTTAAATAACTATGAAATGTAGCTTTTGGATGTACTATAAAAATTAGTGAAAGGACAGGGCTGCAACATCAGCTCTAATCACCATACCACAAATAGTGATTAACTACTGGCTTATTAGATCAACCTAATCATGAAATATAAAAGGGCATTTACCTTTTGTAGTCTAGCACTTTAGNCTGAAAGAAAAAAATGACCTTCAGGTACACGGATCCAACATGATTAACATTATTATTGAGCCTTGGTGAAATAAACACTTGTGTATATGGCATACCAGCTTGCCAACCCAGTTTTTCTCCAAATCAGGATTTCAGATAAAAAAGGACAAGGTTCAAAGTAACTTGATGGCAAAACAGTATAAAAGACACTACCCTGCTGCTTAATGTTTTGGATGATTGTGATGCAGAAGATGGGAAACAATTCGAATAAAAAAAAAAAAATATTTTATCATCTGGTCCTCACTGCCGATACCATAATTACACATTGGGAGCTGGTTACAGATGTAATTCATGCCTCACAGGGTTGCCTGCTCTCCCTTAATTTTGCAATACTCCCAGAGGATGTTACAAGCATAATGTTTTGTCAGATGGTAGAAATAGGTGTAGGTTATGTTTTATGGTTTCTGGTTCCTACATGCATTTCTAAAACATAGCACAAGTTTCATGGAAAATGCGAAACTTCTTTCAATAAGNGCAGAAAGCAAAAACTACAATGTACCAACACCAACATTCATTCTCCAATGTGTTATACNTTTTGAAACCTTGAGGCGCGATATTCTTAAAACCAGGCCCCGAAACATGCAATCCCCCTCTTATTATGAGAATGGACAATGAAGAGACAGCTGTCAAATTGGAATGAGACAATATCTATTAAACTGAAGTTGCTAGCCAGATTTATGTACTACATTTACTCCAGTAGTTCTAAGAAAATACAGATATGGTAGAAAAAGTAAGAAATTTGTCACCACAAAACAAATTAACACCAAAAAAAAAATTATACACAAAATATATATGTATATTTTTTATAATATATACATATGCTTGTGTATCTGTAGATTATTTCAAATGCCTTATTTTTAGTCAACTGAATCAATGCTAGAAAGTGGCCCTGTTGAAAGAGTCTTTTGCGCAAGAATCTGTCCCTCCGATAACAGTAGCTCAGTACTGGGCTGGATTCCAGATTCTTTTTTATTCCTGATTACATTCATCTCTTCTGAAGGTTCGACTGTATTTGTCTGGACAGAGTCTCCATTTGCTGCTGCATCACCATCTATAACTGAAACCTGATCTTGAAGAACTTCAACCTTCTTGTTGAGCTCATTACGCTCATTTTGGAGGGCCCTGCAAAGCTTCTCCAGCCGCTCCAGCTTTACCTGCATTCCTTTATGTTCTTTATCCCGAACAGTTTTCTGGGAAAGGAAAGAGAAAAAGTAATGCATTTAAAAAGAAACATGTACGCAGAATNAGTGTATTTAGACAACACATTACTCATTTCCCATTATGTACATGTTAANGTGTAAATATGATTAATGGACCATATTATGGAAGTCTTTGTGGGAAAAACCCAAAACATGTTTTATTAGGGATTCAAAAAATAGACTATACAGTGAGGTCATAGATTTCAGGGCGTAGAGAATCAGAGATAAAGTTACAATTAACTGCTTGATATAAAAGCCAACTCCTGCCCATAGATTTCTTTACTCCTATCTAGTAACTCGCTGTGGTACTTTTAGCCTCCATTGAGCAAGTGAAACTATATCAACTGCCTGTAGTTTGTATCAGGATATACTGATGCAGCATCAACAGATGTATCAAAGCAGTGGGAATGNGGTCCAACGTCTAACGGTCTAGGCACCCTGTAACTATACTTCCGAACCATCACCATTTTAAGCGTGGTGGTTTTAAAGGTAGGAGTCTTCTGTCGGAATTTCTTGCAAGTCATTATTCACTTGCAAGGGGNAGCACAGAGGGATCAGAAGTCTATATTAAGATGTTATCACAGTTACAAAATATAAAAACCCATCATATTTGAGCAGCCAAGTAGTCTACATTTTTCAACTTACCTCCTCAGCCATTTGTATTAGGGCTTTGTTATTATTTTCCCACTTGGTACGCCAAACAACGGTTTCTTTTTCTAGTTTCTTTATTTTCTTAGTCATCTAGAGTAATAGTAAAATACAAGTTTTGTCAAATCAAGCATTGTGTGTGACCAGTTTGTAAGAGGGAGTTCTTTTAAAGTCGTCAATATAACCACTACTGTATGGAATAACATGCAAAGAACTTGTCAAAAAGTGAATTTNCAGATTTTGTGAAGAGCTTGCCTACTGTCAAAACACAAACTTAAAAGGATTTAAATGTAAAACATACACACACTTATTAATATACACACACACTAACCTTCTCCATTTCCTGACGAAAGGTTGTGAAAAGCTCATTGCTTTTTGCCATTGTGGTCTGAAATTCTTCAAACTTATCCATATAGAGAGACAGCTGAAAAAAGAATAGGTTGCCCCCAGAATTAATTTTTGGATGTAAACCAAATCAAAACCACAGTCCTNATGAAAATGATCTGACAAATCGTAGTTACCACCACAAGCTCTCCTGTACTGCATAGCCAGGCACATCAAAATAACAAGACCTTATCTGTGTGGCGTATGTATGTTCTCCCTGTGTCTGCATGGGTTGCCTCCAGGTGCTGTTTTCCTCCCACACCCCAAAAAAAACATACCAGTATGTCAAGTGGCAGCAGACTATATTGCCCCTAATGTTTGTGTAATTGCACCTATGTATCAAACTCCTTCCTCACTAACCTTCTCTGATACAAAAGGTAAAGTGATACGTAATATGATGGCACTATATAAAAACCTGGCAATAAATAAAATAAATTAAGTTAAGTGGAACAATATCTCAAATTAAGACTTTTGGCTAACTACCAATGGGTTTCCTTTTGTACAATTTATGGTTCTTAATACAAAGTNAACATAAAAAAAATGCTATATTGTTTTCCTAGAAAGGTGTTAAATAAAATAAACACAAAACAATTGTTACCTGCTGCTTTAGCTGGCTTTCTTGTAGCTTCAGTTCCTCAAATTTTTGTCTGGTTTCTGTAGCCTCATTCAGCAACTATAAAATATTATAAAAACAAATATCTTCAAATCAGTACAATTGCATCTGCTAACAGTTTCCATTGTACAGTAAAAATCTGGATCGGTACATAATGCTGTACTGTATTCCCGTCTGCAGGTGTCAGGGCGACTGGGGAGGCACAAGTATATGGAGAACATAGTAACACATATATGGACAAGCATAAAAAAAGGGGCGGATATTTAAATAAAATGCTAATGTGATATTCCTCTCAAAATCAATGGGGCTAGAAAACAGTTGCTGCATCATAACTCAAATATTNTCATGGATGTGCATGCAAGCAGTAATAGTGATTCATTAAAATTCTCCAGCTCTTACAAACTCTCNTTCCCGCTGGTGTCGTTCCTCAGCTTCTTTCATAAGCTCAGTGGTTTGCTGAAGTTTTGCATCAATTAGTTGTTGTTGTAGCTCCTTATGCTTGAAAACTTTGTCAATGTGCTAGAAAACAAAACATAACATCCAAACATCATTATTATTATTATCATCGTTATCGCTTATTTATTAGATGCCACAAAGAGTCTGCAATGCCGTACAATGGAGCAGACAGACAATGTTAAAACACAAATTTTATGCATGCNATATTATAGGCAAAATAACAGTATAAAAAGGGTCAGTGTTAATGTAAGTAAAATATAACCAGATCACAATCATTCTTCAGCTAGGTATCTACTGGAACAAGAGAATACAGATGGCTCACTTCTTCTCGGAGNGCATACTGCTCTATAAGTTTCTTCAACTTATCCCCCAGTTCGACATTTTCCTGACGGAGTTTTGCGTTGTAGACATCGTGTTGCTCCATCTGTGCTTGGATTTCATTCAGAGTCATCTGAAAATGTGCAGTGGCCTCTTTGCGCTCTTCTTCATATTCACGCGCCTGNTGCAGGTTGTCTTCCTATGTTAAAGAGACAAATTACATAAAAGCTATTGTTTCCATATCATATCTAGTAACAATGACAATAGTTGTCATTTTCAGTTTCTAATGGACTACTTCCTATGTCTGAAACAAACATAAAAATGCATGTAAAGGGCAAGCAAATGTGAAGAGTACTACATTTCAGGTGTTTCCTAGCCCAAACACAGCCCAATATTACTAAGGCAGAACCTCTCGTATGCATGCAAGTTACACAAACAATAAACGGGTTACCTTTAATGTTTTGTTGTGTCTTTGGAGCTCTCGGCACAGGGATTCCAGTTTNCTTCGTGCTAGGATAGCCTTGCTGTGCTCGCTTTGCAAGTGGACCTTCTCTTTTACCACTTGTGCCTGCTTTTTCTGCAGAACCTTCATCTGCTTTTGGAAGTTACGACTCTCTTCCAGCTAAATGAAAGNTTATGACACAGGGAAGATTAAGGGCTTTTAAATAGCAGATCCAACATGCAATGTGTCCCTATGTTTAAAGGCTAGAGAACTGTTTATCTTAAACACAAGACAGGCTCACTAGATGTCTTTATCCAGTGACTCCAAGGCTAACAATGTGACCAACAACTGATAAGAATATCTAATAGCAAACCACAAACTCTACTGCTTGCTTTTCTCTTTGTACACCTATGAGTAACAATACTAACAATCAAAACAAATAGAATCATGTATATACTATGGAATATAAGACACTGGTATTGTTTACATACAAGATCTGCATATTTCTTGCACAGTGCAGCCAGCTTTTCTTCTGGAGTCCTAAGCGTATTCAAAGCTTGCATCAAAAGCAGCACTTCTTTACCTGTGGGTCAAATAACCAGCAATAAGTCATACAACATTTGCTGTACATTAAAAGTAGGTAAATGTAATTAACAGACATACTTGTAATGGTTTTCTAAAGCTAGTTCAATAAGACATGCAACTATCAGTAAANAGAAAAGTATATGTACTCAGTCAGAACATTGTATTACAACAGACAATCCTCTTTACAGCAACATACAACATAGTATATCAACTACTGTTAATAGCCATATGAAATTTAGCCAATAACAACACACACTTAACTATTATATTAAATTATAATTTGCCACTTTGGTTAATTTACTTCAACTTGGCAATTGCCTAGATAAAAATGTTGTAATGAAACCGGTCTGATTCATAACACTTGAAGAAGCCTCTTTTACAAAGTGACACTATACTCGGGGATTACTCAAAACAAATGTAATGTGAGTACACATATTACAACACAGACAGAGGCACACCTACAGGAGGTGCCTTGATACTGGGCAGGTGAGCTTAGCCCAATATAGCTATATTNTGAACTAATCCTATTTATGTGNGTTGACATATAGGGACAAATTCACTACTACTAGAGCTGCATATAAAACATGATTTATTTTCTACTGTAAAGGGATATGAATTGATCAAGGAGACAGCGAGTACTGGAGAAGCCCTGGCCTTCAGACCAATCCAAGACATTCAGTGTTGTGCATGCGGTCTATGTATGTATGTATGATATTTATGGAATTATGCTTTCACAGAGCTAAGGCTGTAAGCTTGTTTCCCAGGACAGGACTTTATCTGTGTGGAATAGGTTTGTTACCTCTGTCTGTGTGGGGGAGTGAGGGGGAGTAAACGGCAAAGTGGCCACTTGGACCCAAGTGTAAAGTGGTTTGTGTTAGTGGATCTGCAACCATTGCTTGGTAATCTGGTCATACAACTGAGCTGATCATTGGTTTTCACCTACATAATCATGTATGTACACTATACCTTTGACAACTGATGCCTTAATAGTAAAACAAAACATATTATACAATGTATTACAGTTAGATATCTATAGAAACATGTGGTGTTTTATACCCAATGTCTTCTCTTTATTATTCTCACTTCCTGGGTCTTGCTGACCATCAGGTGGTCCCAGTCTGGTGTCTTCTCTTCCTGGAGTTTCCTCGCGGGATTCTTTTACCAAGAAGTTTGGCACCATATTAGGCTGGATACTTGTGTGTTGCACTACCTCCAGACACTCTTTTTCCACAGATACAGACAACCTGTTATTTGGGTCAGTATTATTCTCAGCGGTTTCACCCATCACAACCTGGCATAGGAAACAAATGTACATATCTGCATTAGAACAAATGAAATGGATATTAAATGTCCCAAGTACAATATTCAACACATCAGGGTTTAATAGCAGGATGTGAGGGCATGTTGGCTAGTATTTATTTATTAAAGCTCTGGGTGTGTAGAAAGTCATTTGGACGCTATACAATACACTGGGTATGGTACATTAAATACATTGCTACATTATTGATATGGNCATGTCAGANAAACTGTAATGCTGGCCATACACCTGCGAGATGCACATGCAATGTACAGGAAATAGACAACGATTAACTGAAATCTCGCCTGATTCAGCGATATGACACAGCAGGTGCATGCATCCCATCATTGCACCNGTTGACATATAGGGACAAATTCACTACTACTAGAGCTGCATATAAAACATGATTTATTTTCTACTGTAAAGGGATATGAATTGATCAAGGAGACAGCGAGTACTGGAGAAGCCCTGGCCTTCAGACCAATCCAAGACATTCAGTGTTGTGCATGCGGTCTATGTATGTATGTATGATATTTATGGAATTATGCTTTCACAGAGCTAAGGCTGTAAGCTTGTTTCCCAGGACAGGACTTTATCTGTGTGGAATAGGTTTGTTACCTCTGTCTGTGTGGGGGAGTGAGGGGGAGTAAACGGCAAAGTGGCCACTTGGACCCAAGTGTAAAGTGGTTTGTGTTAGTGGATCTGCAACCATTGCTTGGTAATCTGGTCATACAACTGAGCTGATCATTGGTTTTCACCTACATAATCATGTATGTACACTATACCTTTGACAACTGATGCCTTAATAGTAAAACAAAACATATTATACAATGTATTACAGTTAGATATCTATAGAAACATGTGGTGTTTTATACCCAATGTCTTCTCTTTATTATTCTCACTTCCTGGGTCTTGCTGACCATCAGGTGGTCCCAGTCTGGTGTCTTCTCTTCCTGGAGTTTCCTCGCGGGATTCTTTTACCAAGAAGTTTGGCACCATATTAGGCTGGATACTTGTGTGTTGCACTACCTCCAGACACTCTTTTTCCACAGATACAGACAACCTGTTATTTGGGTCAGTATTATTCTCAGCGGTTTCACCCATCACAACCTGGCATAGGAAACAAATGTACATATCTGCATTAGAACAAATGAAATGGATATTAAATGTCCCAAGTACAATATTCAACACATCAGGGTTTAATAGCAGGATGTGAGGGCATGTTGGCTAGTATTTATTTATTAAAGCTCTGGGTGTGTAGAAAGTCATTTGGACGCTATACAATACACTGGGTATGGTACATTAAATACATTGCTACATTATTGATATGGNCATGTCAGANAAACTGTAATGCTGGCCATACACCTGCGAGATGCACATGCAATGTACAGGAAATAGACAACGATTAACTGAAATCTCGCCTGATTCAGCGATATGACACAGCAGGTGCATGCATCCCATCATTGCACCGCACAGGTGATTGGCCAGTATAAGATTGATAACTCTTCAGTCATAATATACCATTAGCAAATATTTTTATATAGAAAGCATAATCTTGGTAAAATACAGGATTGCTTTCATGTTCAGTGATGCAGTGGTGAAACAAGAAAGCCTGCAGTCCAAAGCAATAAGCACAAGCAGGGTGTACAATATATCAGTAATAACTATACAATGGATCCATACATAGGAATTGTAGGGGTTTTACTCATCTTGTTATTGGAAAGTGCTTCAAGCACATGCCCCATCCCACGGGAAAGGGAGGAAATCCCTGTAGATTTTACAGTAAGGGGTGGGTTCCCATTGGGTGCAGAAANATTAAGGTAGGGCCCTNCAATTGTAACTCGTGTACATGGGAGTTTGGGTACAGTGGGGNGTACAGTACAGACTTATGTGTACACACTCTCTCTCTCAGTGGAGAGAGAGGCCAATGCAGGAGATGAGAGAAGCCGGTGGATGTCACTGCCGGCGCTCTCCCTCTTCCTCCAGTACAGATATGAGCTTTTGGGAGCCGAGAGACCTCATCTAGGGCTGTAAGCATGAAAAAGAACAGCTTGCTCAATGCTGTGGTTTGGGAGATACAGCACCCGCTATTACTCACAATGCAAGCCTATAGGCAGAGATGTGATGGGGATAGTGAGGAAGGGGGGGGGGCATATACTCGAGTCAATAAGTTTTCCCAGTTTTTTGTTTTTTTTTTTATAGAATTGAACTCTGGATTACGGCATAGCTTTTGCTTACAGGGAAAAAAAAAAAACAGACACGGATTGCATCATGTAATCTAACTCTCAGAGCTTATGGACATTTAAAAAGATTACTACACAAGAACACAAATTACCTGAAACAAGTTTAAGGTGCCTCTCTCCAATAAAAACATGCTTAACCATGTCTGAACACAANCAGGCACTTACAATGTTCACTTCAAACACTTATCATTGTATGTNTATTCAAAAGGTATCACACAGGTGGGTATTCCAAATAGGGTTCTTACAGAAAACTGGGTTAAGCTCATGAAAACTTCCCCTAAAAACAGCCAACACATAAATGAATGAGAAGAAGCTATTTGACACAAGTACAAATAGCTGCCAAAAGGACATACAGACAATTTTTTCAGTCACTGGGATACAGTCACTGCTGGGCATTTGCTTCATCCTAATTAATCAGTTATTTAAATACCTTAAATGGGAGATAAACCAAATGAAAAAAAAAAATAGATATATTACACAGACAGGCATCCACAATGTCCAAGTACTAAGAAAAATATGTGAATCATTACAAACGTGCTGAAAAAAAAAAAGAAAGCAATGCTAAAAAAACATGTTATATGTTACCTACATTCCTTCTATTGAATTCATATGCAACTTTGTCTTATTTTATAGTTGTTATGGTTCAAATGCATAAGTTGTAGCACAGACATATGACCTAGATTCAGGCAGATGTCACAATCTTTATGTAGAACATAACATATAACATAACTATATTGTGATCACTGCCTTAACCTTCAGGTGAACTTTGTAGAGTTCAATGTACAATAAGTGGCAGCATATCAAACCACAATTACATAAATGCTACTTCGACTGCCCTATTTACGCTGTGTTTGAATAAGTATATTATTGANATCATTTCAATACAATTCTCAATAAATAACCCAATAAAAACACTGCTTGTGTCCTAGGTAAAAAAGTACCCATTTCCATCAACAAAAAACCTGGCTCTATGCACGACTGAGCTTTTTAGGTCTGCGGAAAAAGGGGTATAATAATAGGGACTGATATTGGAATATGGTCTAGGCCTATTACTACAATATCATTATGTACTCGACCATCTTAAAGTTCCAGNCATGCAATACATTGTCAAAAAGGGTCACACTAGAGAATCAAAGCAGGNAAAATCTGTTGATTACTAGAAGCAGCAGGATATTCGGCCCATGCACAAAGCAATGGGTCTTATAAGGAAGTATTAGTAAAAAGTTTTCACATTTTTTTTTAATATAACGACCAGGACTAGCATCAAGAAGGATGCAGATATCACCCCCTTGCTTTAACANACACACAGTAATTGTTACACAAGATACACAAAAAACACATTCGTCATATCTTCCAGTGGATGGCACGCCTGGCAAGATCAAAATAAAATTCTGCTTGGTAAATGGAACTGTCAAATACAATTGCCACCTTTCATGGTTCCTTTACTACCTAATGGCACTTGCAGGTGACGTCATGTCCACTCAGCAAATGACCCAGGTGTCTATACAGTGAATAGGAGTGACAGTCATATNCCCAAAATCAGACTTATGGAAGGGTCAATGGACGGAATTCATCTTCAGACAGAATGGACCAAACACTTACTTTGGTCGTTAACAGTGTTTGGTATGGAGGTTCTGGATACGAGTCACCTACAGGACAGGTCATAACTTGTGACACAAAACTACATAGCAACCTCCCATGGAGTCAAACTAATCCCGCTTCTGGTGGCCATCCGATATTGCTCTACAGAGCAGCAGAGAGACCATCCCTTCTATTATCTGGGATCCTGGAGTGGGGGACCAATAGCAGCACCACTGATACAGCAGAATACATTGGTTTCATCCCAGGAGAGGTCCAGAGGACTAGNTCGTCATTTCTCCAGCAAACATCCAGGGGACATTGGAACGCTAGAGAAAAATTGTAACCAACAGAGACATGTGAAAGGTGGTAGTGGTGTACTAATATGGGATACTCTATAAATCTGAAAGGCCTGTCTATATAAGCAGATTAGCACCAGTAGATTGGTATCAGAGGGCACTACTGCATGAGCTGCCTGTGGCTGTAGCCAACCATTTCCATTGTCTGAGCTGGGATTTAATATGAAACTTTCTAGGGTCTGAAGTTTTTCCGTTTGGTGCTAAAAATGTTATAAATGATATTTTATTACTCAGGCACCTGATCCAGAAATTACCAAACTGAAAGAGCGAGTGCTTAGACACTATTCATTCTAGCATTTACCTCTGCCTTCCAGCATGATTTATTACCATATCTGGTTTACAGTCCGTGTTCTAAGTTAATGCCGATTTAGGATTCCNAGCTATGCATTTCACAAGACACTTGGTCCAGGTTAAGTGCTTGGCATAAGAGGAAATCAGGTGGAAAGTTACACCTCAGCAAGAATAACTGTAGAGGTAGCAAATTTCAGATGATGCAACGGTACTAGAGTTGGAGGCGATGATTCCTACCCCAGGTCTAAATAACAGTTTATATGTAAAGCAAATCAGGGCACAAACCACAAGTTCAACCTCACAAAATACAACAACTAATTTGAAACTAACAAATATATTGATGTTAAGGAGCCACANCCAGTTTATCCAACCACTGACCCGAAAGATCACCCAGGACCTTGCTCTGCCCTGCCTTCCCTCCGAAACTGCTGGGAGAAAAGTGCCTGTCTATCCCTGCAGTTTCAGTGCACAGGGTAGAGGCGGTTGTAGGGTGACCTCCCAAGTGACTTAACCCGTAGTGGTTGCTACTTCACCAGTAAGCCAGTACGTGCTGCAGAGAAGAAAACAGAAAATTAGAGAAGCCTTTAATAGATTTGTGCAGGTACCGGCACCTAGATTCTCAAATATAAATGCAGAAGCCTATTCTAGTGGAAGGAACTTGTCTTCTGCCATTATTGTATTATATTATGAGGGCCTCAAAAATGCTGGGTCCACAGCGACCAGAACTTTGGAGAGGATGGTTATACAACAGCCCATATACCTACCTGCAGAAGTCCATAGCAGCACAATGTCAACTGTTTTGCAACAAACAGTAGCCGCAGTGGTCATACTCGCTCATCAGAAAGTCAGGGTGGAAGGTCAGATGACTAGCCAATAATGTATGTATAAATAAATGTATTGAGCTGTGTATTCATATGGCTTATGCAGATCAGTAATTCTGGTGCATGTACATTATCTTACTAGTTTATTAAATTAAATAGATATGTATGCATGTGGGAGAGGTGCGTGTGTGTATGTATGTATATATTATCATTTTAGAGATAAAATTGCTTACTGTTATAAAGGCATATTCATTTATCAGCTACACAAGGGTTTCCATCCTAGGATTTATGAATGATAACATTTCATCAGTCCAACTCTACATTAATAGAAAAAAAACCTGAGAATAAAATACAATTAAAACCTCATTTACAATGTAGCGCAATCAATCCATAAATGATGGAAGAATGTACAAATAGTAAACTTCATACTAGAAAACAGTAAAATGTTATTTAAAAAGCAGTATATCTAAGCAAGCAGTGAATATGTATAATCTGCCAGAGCCAGATGGCTCAACAAATTAGGATTATATTAGGTAATCCACCACACACAGATCTGTACTAAAAGGTCATCTCCTCAGCATGTACCAACACACATATAGTGGAAGCGAAAAGAAACACACATTTACTACAGGCGCATAGGCAGCTTCCAAAGAACCAAGCGTTATATAACATTATGGAAAGTGTGTAGCTAAATAGACAAGGGACCCATTCAAAATAAGTGTACTTGTACAAGATTACACCTTGCTCGGGATTACTAATAGACTACTACTTGAGTCTGCTGCTACTACTTAAAGGATATCACAAAAGAATACTAGGTTCAGGGGAAATGTCCGTAAATTATTTCACTGAAAGAGTAGTGGATAAGTGGAA
>JABWIB010014497.1:0-11397 GCA_016617825.1 Platyplectrum ornatum
ACTCCACTACCCACATCTCCTGCCATACCTGTCTCTGGTCTCCATACTCCACTACC
This sequence comes from Platyplectrum ornatum, assembly GCA_016617825.1. Lineage (NCBI taxonomy): Eukaryota > Metazoa > Chordata > Amphibia > Anura > Limnodynastidae > Platyplectrum > Platyplectrum ornatum. The sequence goes on from JABWIB010014497.1 coordinate 57, forward strand.
CACATCTCCTGTCATACCTGTCTCTGGTTCCCATTCCCCACTACTCACACCTTCAGTCTAATCATCTCTGGTCCCCAGACTTTAGCTCCCCCTCTGCCCCCTGCTCTGCTAGCTTTTCTCTAGCCTCCTCTCCCAGCTCTCTCTTCTCCCGTTTTGCTCTCTCTCCTCTCTCTCTCTCTACTCTCTTCTCTTTCTCTCTCTCTCTCTCAGTGTGCTTTGTTGGTTAGACTTGTTCGTCCGTGCCTATTGTCTTGCGTCCGGGCCTTTGTTCTCTGTTTTTGTTTGTCTTGTCTGTCAGTGCCCAGTGTTTGCGTCGGGGCTCTCTCTTACCTTAGTGGTGGATTAGTTGGGGACCACGAAATGCCATCACCAGCCGCAGCAAACCCATCCTCACCATTAGAGGCTCTGGTGAACACCAGGCGGTGGCATAGACTCCGACCCCCAACTTCCCACCGTGGTTAGGCAGGGCATTATTACAAATTAAAGTTACACTATTAGTTATTAATAATAATGATAATAATGTTCATATAAAAGAGGAATCATCTATATCATCTACATTATTTAAAAAATACATATTTATTTTTATCCAACATTATGTTACATAAAAGATAAGGATATATTCAATAATGCATATAAGACTTGGAGCCTACCTTACTTTTGTAACCAGCACCAGTTTTTTCACCAGTCCACTGATATTTCACTCAGTAGACACACAATACTGTAAACAACAATCTGTAAATACAAGAATTTTCCATAATGGACAAAATTTGTGACGTATTAAGGCTACTTCTAGACTGTTGAATCTCTCAAGCAATCGTTTATTTTGTCAGATCTCTAGTGCATGGGCAGCATTACAAGTACAAGACTCTATTAACAAACAGAACTGCCATCAAATTCATATGAATCTTATAGGTCTAAAAGGAGATATGATATCATTGCAACTTCATTTGATTTTCTTACACTAGATGCAAAACACACTGAAATTGGAAGAGGGTTTATTACAAAAATACAGCCTAGGCCTGCTGCTATCTAGTATGTCATTACTATTTCCTTATCTGCAGATTAATGCAAAAGAGAATAAAAAAAAATGTATATTAATACATACAAAGCTTAAAAAGATATATTTCAAAAACGTATAAAGACTGGAAAAAAAGAAAAGCATGTGTTATAGTCATGGTGTAACAATAATTATATTAAAGTTATTTCTTTTTTTATTTAACAATATTTAACATAATAAGCTTTTGACTAGGTTTATTGTGTAATACCCGTTATTATTTAAAATAAATTGAGAAAATATAATTCAAAGTGCAAATAAATAAAAGTACATCAGGGATGGACGAGCCACCATGTGAACAGCGTGTACCCACCATAGGTACTCATACAGTATGGGCTGGGTTCAGTCTTTATGTGCAGTACTAAATTCCTTGCTGTCTATGTTTTACAGGAGATGTGAACATAGAACTCTGCAGCCAAATATGGTTAATTATTATAATTATTATAATAGAAAAACCACCTACATACAGAATAAATGCCATATATCCAAAGCAGTTGTAAATCTATGAATGTTTTACTTTTTCATTATAAACCTAATAAAGGTTTTATCTTTTCTTTGCCACATGAAACAGAATGTTTGGAGAGCTGGATAAACCATTGAGAAACTAAAGAGGTCTGAGACAAGTATGGAATCAGCTTTGGAAATACATTTGTAGTTAAGTCTGAATGGCACAGACCCAGTAACTCGGTAATATAGCATTGATTGAAAAATTAATGTGTACCTCTAGACAGATATTGTTCTCTATGACAAAATATACAGAAAATACATATTTGAATGGGGGATTTTAGTTATAAAATTGAAGTTTCACAATCTGCATATATACTTATAGTTAAGAGATTGCTAGGAATGAAAGCGACATGACTGCCTTAATTCACCTAATGCAAATATATATAGCCAGCCTGAGTTCTATTTTAAGTACCCGCTCTGCTGTCACTTTTATTTTATGTTGATGCCCTCTGGTATTCATCGCTTCACCTCTGTTTTTTATAACTACAGACATACCCTGTTACATTCCAAGCCTAAGGGCCAGGAAGGTGGTTTTCACTTCATTTAGTCATGTGCTAATGCCCTATTTATGTTTGCAAATTGGCTTTATGCTTCCTGTCCCTCAAGTAACAATAAGCGACAGTTTCACTTTACAATCAACATCATCTAGTTAATCAAGGCTGGCATCACAGGGGGATTTTAGAATGTCACATTTTCCAGCCAATAAGATGTCATGTTCTGGAGCTGCCATAGGGACACCTGTCATTCAGCAGGAATTGTTGCTTCCCTGCCACACGAGTGGCTCAGCGTTACTATTTTTCAGTGAAAGCCTTTGTCATATACAGCCTCTCTTAACCTTCTAAAGGATGGACTCTGCTATAAATGAGGCTTGTAATGCTGAAGAAATGCTATGTAAAAATATCTTGCATACATTTTTGCAGCAGTTTTATTATGTGGAAGCCAACAGACCATTACAAAAAGGACATATGTAAATTATCTGAAATATTATTATCTAAAAGATTATTCGGATAATGTACATATATTCAAATAAATACACAGTTGTTTTATTGGCAACAGCACAGTTAACAACACTTAAGCAGTTAATTTCCTAGAATANGATGTATGCTGCCCCACTCTGCCATCTAGTGATTTCATTTTTAATTTNCAATGTTAGAAAGTACTACTATGTGTGATTGCAGCTTTTGTAGGACACTACATGGGCAAAGGACAATACATTGTGTTCTGTTATGGGGCTTTATGCAATGTTATTGTGAATAAAATAGCCAGTTGTGGCTGTATCGACTAGCACCTGAGACCATAACTGGAATCTATGTTTAACTCATACTTATAACTTATCATAGCACTCTAATATGGGTATATTCATATACTGTATGCCTCTGTGTTTAAAACATTCAACATTGGTAAAAGAAGCTACTTACAGTTTTGAATTGCAAATGACTTATGTGTACTGTTGAATATTATAAAGTGATGACCATATGCTGTATGCCTTTACCTCATTGCTTGGGCTGGTGGCCATTAATGGATTACCACCTATCCTGAACTTGGAGTGGACAATTTATCTCATTAGAAGCCTCTACTANTAAATAAATAACCCAGCACATTCAGGACTGGATGCAGATTTACGCTTTGAACGTAATTTCCACAGGTTTCCTGTGGAATGACGTCACTAGTAACATCTGTGCATGTATGCGACAGATGTTACTAGTGTGTTGTTCAAACATACAAAACTTAATTTCCGTACATTGAAATGACGTATGAGTGGGGCAGGTTTTATCNTTAGCATTCCAAATCCCTGAACTTTAGGTGGGGATAGGCATAGAAAAGAAGCTGGGGAGTTTACAAAACGTTATGCACTGATCTGATTCGTACTAAACTTAAGTGTCCAGGAGCTTGTATTACATAGGGGAGGGAGAAGGAAGTGAACTCCCCTCTCTCGCACAACCTGCACGCGAGTGTATACAGGTCAAGATCCGGTCCTAAATTCTAATAAAAATATTTTCTTTTACCACCGACTAAACTGGGCTGATCCAGAGGTGCGGACAAATTGTCCTGCAATGTGCGTGTGTAGATATGTACACAAAAGCACCTTTGCATGGCAAACAATTACGGCTGTGACACACAGCAGCTAAGAGAATTGTAGTTNTATAACCATATATGTTGTTTAAATGCAGAGCTGTACAGTATATTGTGAGCGGTTCTGTATGAATGTGATTTTAAGAAAATGATAAATAACAATATTTTTAATATTTAATAAAATTATTTTTAAAAAGACCCACAAAGTTGTACTGGTTCAAAGTGTCACATCCTAACAGAAGGGTCTGAAATAGGTAGTAAAATGGCGTCCCCTTGGCTTTGTCTCTAATTCTCCTCGGTACTCCTGTGCTAGCGGTACTGTTTAGTTTTCTTTTGTGTTCACTGGGTTTCTTTTTTGTGAGTGTGGGGTCATCTGCGATGGCTCCCGCTCTACTNTTGTTTGTCTCGTGTACTTGTTTCATGTACAAAATCAATAAAAACGGTTGAATAAAAAAAAAATGGCGTCCCCTTGAACCTCCTCTTAGACCTGAAATGTAGCATGGGCAAATGTTTGAACATAAATTGTCTTATTGTCTTTTACTTCTGCATTTGCATTAGGTACACTTGCTTGAGCACGTCCTTACTTGTGCCTATGTGCCTCATCACACCCCTCAGAATGCATGACCCAAATGCTCAGGTTCCGCTCAGAGATTCACATTACTGCGTGTTCATTTCTCAACATGTGCAGTACAAAATCACGCTGAGAAATGTCTAAAGTCAGCTGGTGTACAATCACTTCTAGAACCACACCATTAATTCCAGAGGTGTATTCTGATAATTCAGCATCTGGCTTTGCTCTTACAAACTGTATATAAAGTGCAATACCTCAACAAACTTTATCTTCTGTTATCTACCTAATGAAAAATCTAAATTCAAAANTGAAAAACAAACATCTGTGACCTGATCTAGTACCTCCGTGTGGTAAGCAATTCTAAAGGTAAGCTCTATTCTAGGGTAAGCTCAATAGACGACAATTGTGCCACCTGGTTATTGGCATCCAGGGTAAATGCAAATGCCACGTGTCTCATCCTAGATATACCACTGGACTTATACAGTGTATACTGTACAAGTCTAGTGGTACATTAGGGAAGGTGAAACCCTCTTGGATTTGGCTCATATGATAAAAGGTAAGGGTCTGGAAGCCAGGCTGTAGCTTTCTTACAAGATTAGTTAACTGTCAAGAAACAGACATGGCTGTGGAACATTGCAATATTTAGCATGAAGCTTTTATTCTCTTTGTCTTAATGTTCCATCAAGTAAAATGTGTTTAGTAGCTTAGCAGAGTTAAACACTAAATGCTTCACTTCAAAAAACACCATAACAATTATCATTGAGGAGACGGTTCTAAGAGCTTTTATTAGGATCTAATCAGAAGCTCAAGGCATGCTGCATTCATGACAAAATTGCCATGATTAGACCCTAGCTGTCTGTAAAGCCGTTTCTATGAAGTCACAATTTAACAGGACCCATAAGAAGTCCTTGTACATCAATATTTCTCCACAGCTAGACTATATAATGAGCTATGTAATCAGGCTCCGAAAGGCAGACTGAGAGTGTTTGTGGGATAAAATGGTATTGTGAGTTTCAGAGGATTGCTTATTCAGCTAACTTTTTGTTTCAGTGTTTCCAAATGCAAGAGAAATACTTATTTTATTATTAACACTAGCAAAATATGCCTGGCCAAAAAGGGTATTTATAGAATATAATTGTGCGCGAACTTACATCACTCTATTTCCAATTTTATTAATGCATTTCAGTACAGGGTTGCTGACTCTCCCAGAATTTCCCTGAGACTCCCGGATTTCAGGCCAGTCTCCCTAATTCCCTAATGTCCTGGGACTNAGGCTGAGGCAGTGATTTAATGTAAATCACTGCCTCAACTCAGATCAGTACTGAGATCAGGGGTATAGGTGTAGGGGTGTATGGGTTTTGTGATATAGGGGCAGGGTTTTAGATGTTATTTGCATACATCATGCCCTCAGCACCTCCAGATGTTTTGCAAAGCATGCAGGGACTTGTAGTTTGACAACACCTGGAAAGCCGCAGGTTGCCTACCCCTGGGCTTAGAGATGCATTGTTGTAAGTGTCATTCTGGACTAAACTTACCAGTTGTCTAGCAACACTAGCCAGTGACCTCCACCCTATGGTTTCCCCCTTGCCAGTGCGCCTAGGACTGAGTCCTAGGTAAGGTAGAAAGACGGGCAGTGTTAGAACTGTGCAGAAAGAAAATGGTGACATAATGGAGAAAGGACTCAAAGTAACAATTGGGCAATATAGAGTGTTTAATAGTTATAAAATGAAAATGGGACATTGGTACGTATAGGGCAGAAAACTTTATATAGGATGNTTCCAATGCTGTTATTAGGTTTGCCTTGTTATCACCCTTTACCCTACTATAATNAAACCTCTGAATCAGAGGTAACAAGAAAAGGTGACTGGCATGCACAACGCACAGGAGGATGCTAGCATCGCAGCTCAACTGGCACTAAACCATATTACTTAGAATTTAAAGGAATAACTAAGATGTTTTAAGAAAAATAGAACATGTAAAGAGAGGTGATTAGNTGGCTAGTAATGTGCAGCATACACTGCTCTGATATAAAAGCACAGCACACATATTTCTGTGACTGCTGTTTTTCCATTGTATTCTGGACTAGTTCTTTGTACAAATCTGCCTCCCCAGAATGCGGTCCACATGTTGATGCGAGTCTACACAGCAGCAAGAAAGTCATTATTACACCACTTTGACAGCCACATAACTCTTTTTCAGATGGATACATCTCCTAATTTATGAGCTCAGATTTTAAAAAATTGAGCTATTTCCACATGAACACTGCATTCCTTTTGAGAAAAGGGAAGTGTCTCTGTGTCACCTGCCAACCTATGATTCATTATGTCCTTCTGTCATCTGTCCCCTCCCCACGCTGTATATCATGCAGGAAACTGATGGATGGACAACTGTGCAAAGGGAATGGTTTTCTGCTTCTAACATCACAACACTTTTAGAGTATCACATAATGTAATACATTATAAAATTTATATTGCTTAATTAATATGTAACACATTCCTAATTACACTTGCCTAAAGTATTGCAGCTGTAAGAGATTCACAGTTACAATAGTTAAATATGCATATGACATCATCATCTTTTTCAAGGGGTGATTCACAAAGAAAAACTACACAATGAGTCATTTACTAACTGCAAAGCATGCGGGTGCTGAGCTCAATTAACTGTGTATGTAGCACTTTTCTATTTTCAGAACGGAAACATTTCTGTATTATTTATGTCATGTTTGCACATTTGAATGTATTTATTACAATTAAATCCATATTTATACTTACTAATTTACATATAGCTTGACTGATTTGTGCAACATATATCGCAAGATAAATGTAATCTGATGTCTCAGTTGAATGAATATATATACTGTTTATTAGTTACCAGCACTACAGTGACTTTCAAATTCAACAATAATAAGGCTGACTCCATACTTTTNTCTGCATCACTGACAAAAGTGTTTTAATTGTGAAAAAAATTATGAATGACAGCGATATGTCGGCATGGTATTTACAAAAATAATAAAAAATATAAAAACCATTATAGGAAGAAAACTAACTTACCTTGTCCCTTCTCCTGTGTCTCTCCTTGCTGCTCTGATCTGTCCACTTCTATGTTTCTTTATGTTTTTCCATTCTGTACCCTGTACAGCCTTTCTCTGTTTTGTCCTTGTCCTGTCCTCTAATTTCACTTCTTCTATCTCACTTTTCTTCTCTAGCTCTTTTTTCTCTTCTCTGGCTTCTGCAGCTTTGTCCTGTTACCTGCTGTTGTACCTGCATCAGTTAGGAGTAAAATTGGTAGTTAGGGTTCAGGGTAGGTTTGGGCATAAGGTAATTGTAATGNTGAACACAGTAAATGTCTGCATTACTGCACTATTTTGGTCTTCATCTTTATATATCTACTTACTATAAAGTAATAGTTGTTCTAAGCAACAGCTAATATGAATCAACTTTGACCCACACTAGAGCTTTCACTGCTGATTATTGTAAATTTTTGTTTATTGTGAAATTTGCACAGTGACAGCTTACTGTCCAAATATCATGCAGAATCCTCTGAGACAGTATGTGATTGTCTGATGATTTTTGTTCCTACATTCTGCAATCAACAAAGGTTTGATGTCAGGGGAAAAACAGTGTGACCCAAGATCTTCAGAGCAATGATTCTCATTCATATTTCTGTACAGAGCCACCTTGTGGATGATCATGTAATTGCACCATATTATTGCAGCAAAGGTTTTTGGGAACCGCCTGTAAACAATCAGAGATCAGTGTGTACAGGGGCATTGTGTCTGGGACTTTAAAATGTAGAGTAGAAATCTTTTAAAGACTTCTATTGATTCTAATTGGGAGAGAGTAATATACAACACACTTGATATTACTTTGTGCCAAAATATAATTTCAGTTTCAATNCATTTAAGCAGTGCTTATTTGTAAAACTATATTATATCAAATCATTGTTTTCACAGTGACTGAAGTAAATTCTCAATTAGTCCAGTTTACGAATCACATGTACATTGGCAATCGTGGGTAAATAAAATGATTAGAGTGAAAAGTGTACTTGTAACTTCGATCAAAGGTAAAGTCATTGNACAGGATCCTGATTCCTGCACGCTCGTACGGCAGTGCAGATATGTGAAGACTGAACTTCTCTGTCACTCCTCTCTCTGTTAGAAATAGTTACACTGCTAGACCCCTGCCTTAAATAATTTGTGAGGATCAGTGGTCTGCGTGGCTGCTGATTGCACAAATTAGTCAAGAACCTTTCCGCAGTGAACGTCTGGTGGACTGATCAAATGCACAACAGGCCCCTAATCTTATTTTGTTGACCTCCTGTCATCAATGAACTTCCATTTCTCTACAGCATCTTAAATATCTAGTCTAGAATTACCATCATGGCAACCAGAGGTGGGTACCACTACACACATTGCACAGCTATTGAGCAGCATAAGTAAATTATTTAAATAGGGAAATGTTTATTTAAACAGCCACAGATGNAAACCATTTGTAACATATTTACTANTGTATATTTATTTNNTGCTTGTTTTATTTTATTTTTTATAAATCTGAAAAACGAATCTGNGATCTTTGAAACTTAAAGCCTGTTAAACGAAGCAGCAGCACGTTCTTTTTACTGCAATACCAGTATGTAAGACAGCAGTGGGGGAGGAGTTCTGTAACACACACCTTACACCTCACTCAAACCTGCAATCAATGTGAAGAGGCTGCTTCAAGGGCAAGCACAAGTCACGCTTTGATCTGCATTGCTCTTACCAGATGTTTCAGGAGAAGAATTACCACGATGAAGCTCAATTAAAATGGCCGGTAAACTAGATGATATGCTCCTGTGTGTTTCTTACTTTCAATTTCTTTCGTTTTTTCTTCTCAAGAGAGATTCTCATTTTCAAGTTTCTCACTTTTCATTTTATATTTGACATAAAAATAAATCAAACNAGACTGTACACGTCAAATCATAAAAAAATTATTTGTATGATACATTACACCTTTAAAGCATCAATAGCGCCTGCAAATGGAATTTTTGTCAGTGTCAAGAAAATGATGTAAATTCATTCTGCCACTGACCTCTATCTGGGATACAAATAGGCTTGATAAGAAGGAAAAAGGGGTAGGTTTAATTTATCCTTATACTTATGGTAAAATGTATCCTATTCATTGTGTTCGTCTTGTAAAGCAATTGCACTCTATACATGTACTTTTCTACAATGAATGACTTAGACTGTATAGAGATAAGATAATGCATTAACACTAACCTTCTTACTTATTATAGACCCGGGGAGATATTTCTCTTGGAAACCCTACCTATAAAGTAGTTCCACTTTACTAGCTAAGTAGGGTACCTCAAATTATAGGAAAAAACCTTAAATCTGAAAAGTGAAATGACAATATATTCAATATCTGTAATTCATTTTCCAATTTGGTTTGATAANATTGGTTTGATAAGTCAGATTTGCCCCCTTTCCTCCAGTTCCCGATGCTACTGCAAACTGATGGCTGTATTATTGCCATAAATAAGTGTAGTAAGAAATGATCTTCTTATCTTGTCCCAGTCTCTCCTCTGCTATTTTCACGTAAAATAATATATTATATGGCACCACAAATGTTGTATATCACCACACATTGGGTGCTCTCTGCTCCTTTGTGTCCTTGGTGGGCTCATCAGTTCATTTATCTCTTCATCCATTAAAAAGTTTCATTGCTCTCCACCTTTTCTAACAATACAATAGTCTCATTAACATTTGGGGTTCTCTCTCACCCTTTCTAGCCAGCTAAAGGCCATACCTGACCTTCTGTGCCTTTATCCAACTATAGAAATCTCTGTATGAACAGATGTGTGTTCTGTTGGACTGCAGTGAACCCAGACATGGAAGTGACATTGGTTTTTGAACCTCTATAGGTTCACTGGAAAAACAATTAACATATTTCTTTGTTGTACATGATATCTTAAGCTACTTGTTCTCTATTTTGACATTTGCTCTGTTGTGGCAGTGTTCTCATAAACTGGAGGGATAAGAAGCCTAAGAATGTATTGGGAATAAAATGTGTGCAGCTCACCTATGTCTATCAGTGGTAATCCATAAAAAATAATAACCAATATAACTTTGGTTTAGTATGATATATTGGGTAAATCCAGAAGCGATGTCTGTGCCAAGCTATACATGTGTCTTGGTGTGTATGGTGTGTGACACAAGCAGTATAATAGTCTCTTCTCTGTTCCAAGCTATACATATGTAGTTCCCTTGGTTCCTAATCATGTATTTTATCTTTACTTTTTCAGTTTGCTATTTTGAATATTTATGTAATTTTAATATTACCACACCATTTTAAGAAATGAATTAGTAAAAATTATGTTTTTTACATAATAAACAAAAGTACTAGTAATCAATTCAGTGAGCTCCTTTGTGGGTTTCTTCTTGCTCTTTAAAATGAAGGTAGTTAAAGTAAAGTCGTCTAGGCTTTAGGTTTGCAGGTACTGCAATATCAGCATTTTGTTTGATGGTTCATGGTTATGGTAAGGTTTTAAGATTAGGGATCTTGTCACACATGTTTATAACAGTCCAACCCATATGAGAACAGCATANTGAGACTGAATAAAAGTATGCTATGTTTGTAATGGCATGCTGAGTAACTTTGCAGTNGCGGAACTACCGCTGTAGCAGCCGTAGCGACNGCTACGGAGCCCACAACCCTAGGTGGCCCGCTAACCCGGGATACCTTATAGCTAAAATGTAATTTAAAGAAATAAAACACTAAACAAAAGTACCGCAAACATGGCTTACATACAGCGTTTCCTGGTTGCTATGGCAACCGCTAAGCACCTGGGTGAATTCATATCATGTTGGCGTCATTTATACCTTAAGAACCCTGGTGAGCGTTTGATTAGCAGGGTGCAGCTCTATGTCACACGCTGTCAGCCCCTGTAACACTGAGAGGATGGGATCGCTGCCTGGAACATGTATTGACAGATGGCATGGTGATGGTGCCAGCAGGGCNGGCGCTAGGTCTGTGGGCGCCCTAGGCAGACCTAGCGCCGCCCCCACGTTGAAGCTCGTCCGCCCTCCCGGTAATTAAATAACACTTTTTTTTCAAATTTTTTTTTTTCCCCCCTCGCTGCCGCCCCTCCCCCGGCCGGCC
>JABWIB010014500.1:5933-16883 GCA_016617825.1 Platyplectrum ornatum
GTACATTATTTGAAAAATTTCAAGATATTTCTATTACTGGCAAATCAGCTCTTTAATTTTAAACCTGTACTTCGTTTATGTTTTAATTATGATTCTTTAATTAAGATTAAGGGGGAATTCAATAAAGGTCGGTTTGATGAAATGGCCAATTTGAAGCGATTTCTGTGTCGAATTTTCCTCGCTTGTCCAGATGTGGAATCCAAATCACCAAGATTAAACAGCTCGAATTCTACCATAGTACGCATACAGAAGTCAAATTCAGTAAATGTTGAATTCCTTATTCGCCCAGAAATTGCCATGTCAATTTTCTCAAATCATCAGTAGGCCATTCCCCACCAGAATAAGGGGATTTGACACATTTCCCTAGCCATATTTCAATTTTGATGACTTAATATGGATCCCAGATATAGAAGAGAATATTTAATATTCAGTTCTCAGAAGGAGGACACATCTGAAGTGTTTCAAGTCTTTTTTGTATTTTTGTTTTTTCACATAGTCTAACTACCTGTCATTGCAATAAAAATTTTATTATTATTGAAAAAGGGCAAGACCAGCCCAAAACACATCAGTCAGGAGCAGCCAGCACGTGTAGCACCCAGGCCAGAGACCATACCAGTCTTACCGTTTTCCATTTCTCCTTCCCAGGACTTTTTTGAGCCACAGTGGGCCAGTGTGTCTTTTCTTTATCACATCAGTGGGGTACGATACTGCTTTGATATAATTGTCATTTTATGTAACGTTTATTTATACATTTTANAGAATGGATTCAAAATTAATTTTAACTACTTCTTTTTGTTTCTCCACATGGTATTGGAATACATGGAGTTATATCTATAATACAGGACTGTTATAATTTTCAGCCATATTGTCATTTTATTTGCACCATTTTATTCCCCATAACAGGCGCAAATAGGACCCACACTATTTGCATTTATTTTTGAGAAATCTGTTTATTTGAGTTTTTGTAAAACATGAGACAAAGGAAGGACAATGAACACAGAAGATAAATGCATAAAAGTACAAAAACATCAAAGGCTGCACAGAGCCATTACATAGCAATAAAGGTAAAGCATCTCTAAACCTAGGGCAGAGGTGGTAAATACAGAACCACATATACAAGAATATGACCCATATCCCCAGTCCAAAGAATAATAGAGGAAGGAAGAAAGTAGAAATAATAAGAGAAACTCCCCAATAAATCAAAGAGAGACAGAAACGTAAAAACAAACAACACGACAAGACAAACAGAGGACACAGGCAGGGAGGGAGAGGTAAAGGGAAGGGGGGTGGCCGTCAAGGCAGGCCATCACACACATAATCCATAAAGCAGAGAAAAGTAGCATCTAGGAACGGTTCAAAAGAAAACAAGATATAGTCTCAAAAAGAACATAAATATTGGTCTACAACCATAGTCAGGAAGGAAGCCATTTCTTCAAAAGCGATCAAAGCCATTATATAATTCTGGGAGAGTTNCTTGCCTATCCATGTAAAGTTAGCAGTTGCATAAGGGCGTCTTGTGNGTGTCCGACAGAGGGGCGGCAAGAGTTGAGGCTTAGTGGTGGAACTGAAGGTACTCATAAAACTGAGTGTGTGGGAGGTGAAACCTGTCCCTCAAATAAGCCCTGAGCTCTAGGAAGCTGCAAGAACATAACAAGCTTTAGGTTTCCTGGACTGCCAAAAAAACCTGGAAAAGGCACGGTTAACCTTTTTAACATCAGCAGAGGTTAGAGAAAGGGGTAACATTTGCAGAAGGTGAGTTAATTTGGGGAATTCTCTCTCTTTGGGATGTAGGGATAAAGGGAGAGTCTGTCAAGAGTTAAACTTTTCAAATAAGTCATACAAAAGTGGAGTAAAATTCAATTGATAGAGGAGGAGGGAAGCCAGAATTCGGAATCACAGATATTTAATGGAATGGGAAGCAAGTTTAAAAGTAGAAGCCATGAGGAAAAAGGAGCAGATGAGCCGCAGTAGTCAAGGGGAGTAGCTCTGATTTTTGGAAGTTGTCGAGGTAGCCTGCAAATTTGCCAAATGAAGTAATGAAAGACACTATAGCTGGAAGGGATACTGCAGTAACATGTCAGTGAAAACAGCTAGTTTGCTCTTATACCTTTAAAGGCGGAGAGCGAGCGAAGGGCAACACCCTTGGCGAGTTCCCCGCGCAATAGGAAAAGGAGGGGACACGTAAGGAGTAGAGAGCATTCAACAAGGCCACAAATTCCGGAGGTAATCCAAAGCATGCAAGCGATTCAAAAAGGTGGTCCCAGGTCACTAAATAAAATCCCTTTTCGGTATCTAAAGATTAAAGGAGATGCAGATCCACTCAGAAATCTAGTAGATAGGAGGTGGAAAAAACTCACCGGAAAAGCCATCAGGCTGGATTTCCCAGGTTGAAGGAGTTATTCAGAAATCTTTTAAAGAAGCTCCTCACACTCTCTCCAATATTTTTATTGGGATTTTAATCCCTCCCACATTCCATGAAACTAGGTTAAAACAAGGTATAGAGGTAGGTGTATGTATAAGTTATGTAAGTATGGGTGTGGAAGCGCTCGTCCAACCTCCAACCCAGATTTGGAGAACTAGGAAGTTCAGAGAGGTAGCCTCTCCTGCTCAGCATCGGGTAAAGCCAACCCATATATTATCCACAGTGCAGCTGTGGATTGTAATAGGTCTTTGAGAAAGTAGCAAAAAACATTTTGTGAAGTAAATACAGATAAAGTGAAATGAAGATAAATAATATTCTAGTGTTTGATCATTTTCACATAAAACAGTTCTGGGGGAAGAACTGAAGATTAAAATGTTAAAACAATATACAAACATTGAAAATAATAGGCAGTATAGTGGTTCAGAACATCAGGGGATACTACCTATAGGCGAGTGAATAATAAAAGAAACAAAACAAAATAGGACAAGGTAAAATTAAATAAAGAAATAAAATTGTTGGTTAGGAGAATAAGGGGCCTCTAAACGATAGGAAGAACGCAGTGGAGTGCCTCCNTAAAGAAGATCATTTTAGCATGTTGTTGGTCAGTGGGGGTACTTCCAATAGATGACTGGATAATAATGATGTGATAAATTCTTGTAGAAACTGTTCTTTCCTTGTAGAAAGTGTTTTTTTTGTGGATCAGTGAAAAGAAGTACATTTTTTTTTCAGTCATTCTACATTTTGCCAGATATAGTAAAGCAAATTGTTGGTTGTGTTACACAAATTCTTTACGCTTCTGTGTTTCATTTCCTGATAAATCTTGAAAGACAAGGATTTGTTTGTAATCTAGTTACTTGAGGTGTACTGCGGTATGCTTGAAGCACTTTTTCTTTTGTATGAAAGTTTAGAAAAATCGAGCAATAATGGCACAAGGTCTTCCAGCAACCCCTTTTTTTTATCAATCTATCTATATATGGTCCACTATTAGGAATCAGTATCTAATGTCTACCACTGTATATTAGCATTTGTAGGATGAGTTCAAGTGGGGTGACATTATACTGTATGCATCCACTTACTGCATATACTCGAACAGTTATCAGTCCACATAGCCGAATATGGCTTGCAGGGCTTGCAGCCTTCTTAGGTCTCCTGTTGTGTGGCAGCGTTTTCCTCTCTGTCCCCAGATGCCAGAGATGCACACAGAGTAGCTCAGAGCTAAGATGAAGCTAAGGTAAAGGGGGAGAGTGTGACACTGGCATGCAGCATGGCACTCACCCACCACACTGACCCACAGAGCTAACATAGGCATGAAGCTTTAAACGCCTTATATGCCTTATAATAACCCTGTAAATGCGGGAATGTGGGCGGCAATAGAGACATATAGGGGAAGATTGATATGAGCTGGGATATAGAGACCAGAGACAATGCAGCCCTATGTTGGCAATGATCCATCAGTGACATGAGTGACATGAGCCTTTCAAAGGGGTGACAGACAGACATATTGGAAGGACGCTTATACACGAGTCAATAAGTTATCCCAGTTTTTGTGGTGAAATTAGGTCCCTCGTCTTATATTCAGGTAGAATCTANGATTCCCATGATGAATCCTGGAAGTTAAGTTGAAGATGACTCTATATCATTTGAGATCACTTAAGCAAAAGTGAAACTAAAGAATAATGTGAATTATATAATAATGAATTTCATATTAGATCTCATATCCAGAGTTCATTAAAAAAAGTGCTTGTGCATACAGCTCGTACACATTGTAAATTGTCACGCAATTAATTATATAATAGTATTGATCTATTTGTGAGTGTCACTGTATTGTGTGTCAAAGAAACTGAACAGCTGCTATCCCCTGCATAAATNTTGGAGGTGCCCTGCCTTCTACCTCATGCCAGAGACCTGTGTAGAGTAAAACCACAGAGGACCTTCAATATACTAAAGTGCAAGTGAATTAAATAAGTTAAATTAAAAAATAAGTTCTAAAAAGCTCAGTGATCACTGCTTTGAAACGTTCTCCTATTAGTGAACCAACTTTTCTCTTTGTTGTTATATATGCACACTAGGTTCTATAGTAACACCATCCAGATAAAAAAGAGGTACTTATCCTACTACACTAAAAGGATCTCTTTACATATACCTACAAGGAGAGTGTGCAACTCATATACAGTAATCTCTATATGTCAGTTATATGAGAGGACATTTTACTTCACTCTCACTACTAAACTACTAAAAGAGAAAAGGGAAAAAAATAAAAAAAATTATTTAAAGATTATTCACTTGAGTCATTCCCTTTTTTACTCACTTCAATTTTTATATGATTCAGGACTTGTTAGACCTCTGTAGCAGTGATACTTTAGCCCCCACCTCCCCCTTCCCCCCCCCACAACAACAATTGAAACTTCTCCATAACTAGTTATTACATCCATTGTTTGTAATATCTATAACTGTGAATGCAACTTTAATTGCTGTATACTATATTATAATGTCATATTTTTTCTATACTGTTATCTTAATATACTATAATAATAGTACTTTGTAACTTTTATTATGCAGCAACAGAATTATTTAAAATAGTAATAATAATAAACATCTTAAAACAAAAATGAAAACATAAAAAAGCAAAAAGCAAACATTCTTATTTCTTCTGAATCTTCCAGCACTTTAGACTCATGGTTTAAGTACATTAAATAAATTAGCTTTGTTCTATAAAAAACTAAATGACATCAATATACTTTTAAATTCTTATATTTTTAGGCCATGATTTTCTTTGCGGTGAACCTCAGTGCAGTTGGAGACCTGAAAAAGCTAAGCTNGACTGCCAGCTGGAAATGAGGTCTCTTCTGCTTTTTAAGATTTCTAAGTTTCAGCTCTTAGTTTAGTTTGCACTTGGAAACGGTATTCATATATTTACTTATGGTGAGCTTATTCCAGGGGTTTATCAGCTAATTATATTTAATTGTATCTATTAAAACACTTTTTCGTCACTTACTTTAAATCCCAAAACGTTTAAACAATTTATAGCTTGCTTTGCTATAACAATTTAAAGTGCAATAATGTAGTAATCAGTTCTATTCAATACATGTTATCATTTTGTCAATTCAATTTTTAAAACATATACTATTCTCATTAAATATACAATATTAAAAACAAAGTTTTAAAGGAATACCAAAAGCATGACTTTTGTGACCTGNGAAGCTCTTGTCTTGTCTTATGTTACTTTTCATGTTTTATACATAAATAGGAATATTTTATCAGGAGAATATCTTGTAGCTGGTCATTTTCCTTGTGAATCCCAATGTTGAATGTCCCAGTCTATTTCTTCTCTTTCTACCCTCTTTCAACTTTTATTCAGTAGCTTGGAGCCAAACTACTGTACCAGGAGCTGAACACTGTTCTGTATAATATGCTATCTTGACTGATAATGATAAATGGACCTGATGCCCCATTTCTAAGGAACCAGGATGCTGCTTAGCGCACACAGCATCCTAGGAGGTTGCAGAAGGTATCTTTCCTGGCTGCAGATACACATTACCTGTTCCCCCTGCTGATAACTTTATTATCAGAAGGGGGGGGGGGGGGTCTTGGTGAGGCAATGGATCACTGCACTTGCAGCTGGTGCCTGCGCACAAGGTGATCATGAAGGTCCCTGCCCCCTGAGCTTTGTAGTAATCATAATGAAAACAGGTGCAATCCCTATAGTGATTTTAATTTGAGTTTATGTTATATATGCCCCGCCAGTCCTTCTTTCACTTCTTGTTTGACCCTACAGTCAGCCTTTGTTCCCATGTGCCCCTCTAGTCTTCTGTGAGCCACTTTATACCCCTACATTCGTATTTTATGCACTCCATTCCTGCCTCATGCATCTCTATGACTCTAGTCCTCATTTTGCCCCTGTGTTCCCCTCCAGTCCCACTTTGTGCCCCTGTATGCCCTTCCAGTTCCCTGTTTTTATCTGTATTTATCAGACCCTGTATCTATCCTATTCACCCTCTATGTCTGTTCTACCCATATTTTTTTCTGTCTTATGACTTCTCTTCTTCTTCCTCTGTCAGACGCTGCCCTAACAATGCATACACAGTGCTTTGGCTGCAGTGGTTAACTTGTAATACCAGGTACAGTAATACTGTACAATGTACCTACTATACAATATCCAGGATTACTGTATTAAATGTGCAGTCGCTCACTGGTAAAAACAGTCAGACATAATGCCTGGNTCAAACCCACAGGGGATGATGGTTATAAATAATATTTTTTTCCGTGGTGCCATACAACATGTTAAATATACATTTCTAAATGAATGTATTAAAAAGTATATTGCAATCTAAAATAATTTATATGAATTTACCCCCTGGATCTGAGATCTTTTCTTTTACCAGTTGTGAGGATGGGGTCTTTTCATTGCAATGACTCCCTGTTCACTTGCCTGGACAGTTTAGGCTTGTGCTCCTTGTGCTATGTTTTGTATGTTTGCTGAGCTTTTTACAAGTTCAGTGTATGTGAATGTATGGGCCCCTCTATTAGCTCCCCCTCCTTGCCACAAACTTCCACCACGTCAGACATGAACCCATTTGTCATACAGTGTCACTAGCATTTTCCTAACGCCAGTAGGTAATCAGTCTAATTGATTTCAGTACTTATTTGCATTTTAGCATGATAAATGACACGAATAGGTAACATTTTCCTCATTCGCTTCTGACGACTTGCCACAAAGAGAAAACATTTCTGTATTCATTCACTGTAGGAAAATAACTAGGAAGTACAATTCTGTTTCAGAAAGCTGAATATTCATTTGTCTCAGCGACAGTCGAGCTTTTGTGTGGTAACAAGAAGTGCATGTTAAATGTGCCTATAAAGTGAGACAGACAGAGTGGGGATAGTTTAATGACGTTAGTTAAGTCAGAGTATAGCTCAGCTGTTCAATCTAATATTTCAAAGGAAATCTACAGAGGAAATTTAAAGCAGCAGTTTATGGTCTGAGACTCTTGTGAAAAGGAACATGCTGTGACATTTGCCTATAATAACTGTAAGTTTGCTTCCATAGTGCTGTCAAGTTTCAGTGCCTCACTCTAGGCTTCATTTAAAACTTAATAAAAATAAACTATTCCTAGACCATTTGCTCGATGATACTGGTGGTCCCTGATCCCTTTCAACATGCTGACCCTTTGCCCTACTTAGACTTTTTATTATAGAGACAGGCTCGTCAGAAATAAAAAAAAAACACCCTGTCCAATATGTGAAGAAATTGATTTATTCATTGTATAAGACATTAGATGTAATAGTTGGCTGTATATCTCTTACAACATTTATTATTATGGCCAAACAGCAAAAATTGCTATTGCTCCAGATGTAACATGCTGGAACGGTGTAAGTTGGGGCAAACTTAATGATGTTCCCTACTGCTAGGGAAGCCACTGAACTGTGCCCAGACCTCCAGNCATACACATGGAGGTCTGTAGCTCCACATGGATAAGATTCTCTGTCACTCCTCTCTCTTGTGCTGTAGAGTTGTAGACACTTAGGGTATATTTACTAAGCAGTGAGATTGCACTGAGATTAGAAGGTGGGGATGTTGCCCATAGCAAACAATCAGATTCAAGCCCCACTTTTCAATCTCACTGCAATCTCACCGCTCAGTAAATATACCCCTNAGGGCCTGATTCAATTACCCAATTGATGAGGAAAGGTGTGAAGTTTTTTCCCCATCTAGTACAGTAATAAAAACTTTGCAGCTAATTGAATTGGTTCNATATACTGCCTACTGACACCCCTCACCCTAATCTGCCTATTCTTTCCTCACTTGTGAGAATTACCTTTTCTGGAATCCCCCNACATACAGATCTATTAAATTACAAAGTTACAGNTAGGCTTAGTTATGCAAATAATTGCGTAAATATCTTCATGGGCGTAAGTCTGCTTCAAGTTCACATTGATTTCACAATGTCATTTTTAATGATTGTTTGACATAACAAGTGATAATAAGTATTAAATTCTAAAAAGGCATGCAAACCAGAGGAAAATAAGTTACTATATTTGCACAGCCATTGTTTTAATTTACAGAGAGATTCAAACAATGTTAAAGTGACTCTATACAGGGATAGATTTATCTCCAACATTTAAAAATGTTACAGTGCTTGATATTGAGATCTACAAAAAAGAAAACTGATGAGCGCTAAAAATTAATACAATAATTAGAAAGAATAATAATTCAAAACATAGGGATAATCGCAGATATATAACACAGGAAAGGATGGGATTGTCTAACCCACCATATCTTCTGGTTTTGATATTGAGATCTGCAGAAAGTATACCAAAAGACTAAAACAACAGAAAACATCTGCAACCGATCATCTGTCTGGTCCACATACTGACAGATAATTATTCAGAATGGTCTGTTGACTGGGCAGGTAATCTGTCAATGTATAGCCATCTTAAGAGTTTTAACATTTGTAAAATACATACACCAGTTTTTGCATTCTTTTTATACTCTGTTAAGACTACAATTGTGTCTAATAANTGGGAAGTTGTCATATGTAAGATTGTGTAGAAGAAATGTTTCTTAAAGCCTTCACTTTGTTAATATTTGTTTTGAGTAGGTACATTATAAAGTAATATGATCTATATAGAAACCTTACATAAATTGGAGGGAATGAAAAGAAAGATAATTAAATTGCACAGTACACCNCCTTAAAATAATTCCAAATTCAAAAACTGTTACACATTATTGAAATTAATAAAAACCCAGCAAAACTAGATTAAGCTAATAACAAAGGACCAGATCCAGACATCCATGCATACTCCCCTTTCACAGATGTTCTTGCCACCTTTTATGCTGCCACGGTCAAACCATAAGTCCATCCACTCCGGTTTAACACATCCTTATGGCGACTAGGTTCACTGGTTGCCATTAAATGAACAGGTCCAGGCACTAATAAAACTGGGCATCAGAACGCACTACAATTGATCCAGAATTACATGCAACTATCCGTTACGGTCACAGAGCATGATGATCCGCCACATTTGCAGTGTCTAAACAAGCACTTGAACACAATGCTCCTAGTCACACCTCATTTTATGTAGGGCGGGTGTGGTAAAGTTAAAGTAGGGTTTAAAAGCAGGGGTCTTCCTTAACTCATGTGTGTGTGGATCAGTAGTCCGTGCGGCCACTGCCTGCATGAATCAGGACAGACCCAACCCTGTTTAATTCATATAAGCGGCCCCCAGGTCCAGCTAACGTAATGTAGATGGGGGGGGGGGGAGAGTAACAGATTCCTTCCGTATGGCATGGGATCCACTCATGCACTTTTACATGGAGTGCCATGTACTGTTTTAAGCTGTCAATCTGACATATTATGCTATTTAAACCCTTAATTTATATGCACGCACAACAATCAATCTGTAGTTCAGTTATGAANCAGATAAAAAAATATACCAATACAAAGTACACAGTACCTTGCACAGCAGGAAATTGAAAGAATTAATTGAGAAAGAATTATATGTAACAAGCCAGTTATTCCTGTCAAAAAATAAAAATGAATAGTGTGAACAAGCTGTGAGGTCAGGATATTACATTTCCTTAAATGGCGCAGTAAAACATATGGAACACATTTATTCTGTGCAGGGAGCTATCCTTAATTTACATATACATTTTTATAATTATATAAATCTTTGTGACTTTTTATTACTGAATCTGTTTTGGGGATTTTTGGAACAAGCATGAAATATGATTACATTTTGACCACTTACACATGTGTACAAAGGATCTACAGTCTTCTATTACAATCACCTATTCTGCAGGAGAAATATACCAAATAGATGTAACTCTGTCTGAACAGAGTGAAGATACGCCTCACAAAGTTGATTGTATAAAAAAAACTGTTCAATACGATCAGTGTTGCGCAGTATGATTGGATAGGCCTGCAATGCACAGGCGCTTCCTTAATTCGTGCGGACAAACACACTTTTGTATGTATTAAAATTGTGAGTGTCTCTAAATGCTTACATTTAGCACAGAAAACAATATTAGTATCACCCAACTCCACTATTGTGATTAAAAGAAAAGAAAAAGAAAAATGTTGTTAATGTTATTTCAAATCTATATAAAACAACTCTATGTATTGATAAAGTGGTTTCCTAAACCAATGTCATATTTACTTGTTTTTACAACCCTGTGATGGTTACTCACAATTTAAAGAAGACCACTTTTGGTCAAGTTATTAAAGGGTACATTTAGATGTGAATAATAATAATAATAATAATAATAATAATAATAATAATAATATACCATGTGATATAGGAAGCAACTAAGGAAGCAACTATTCCACATGGGAGTTTGTGCTATCCATCTTTATCCCTGACTTCTTATACCTGATCTATGTTCAATGTATTGCACTCTATTTAACTTTGTATCACTGATAAAAATCACCCTTTGGTTAGCACCCTTAGAAAATCTTAAACCACCACTGGGTTTGCTACTTTTAGAGCAGCAGCTCTAAAAGTACAAACCCAGTGAAAGAAAAAAAAAA
>JABWIB010014516.1:5669-15813 GCA_016617825.1 Platyplectrum ornatum
TGGAAACATTTATTTAGATTGGAACAATTTATCCTCTAGTGTATGTCCAGCTTAAGTCAGGTGTAAGTCTATAGTGCCTAAAGACTGAATTTGTTCCCCAGTGAATGGAAATATTTAGGCATTAATGTGGTCCAGTAATGACATAAATATATTGGTGTAATACCGGTATATAGTAGCAGTGTAAAGCCAATCAGCTAATAATAAGACCGCAATAAGGCACAGGACTGAATAATTCTTTACATAATGTATAAGTTACTAGTGTGCTCTTTTGCTCTTCATACAGTTATTGATGAGGAGTGGCAGAAAACGCAGTGCATGCCCAGAGAAACCTGCCTTGACATTGGAAAAGACATAGGCACAGCTACCAGCACGTTCTTCAAGCCGCCCTGTGTTTCAGTGTACAGATGTGGAGGCTGCTGCAATGAAGAGGGTGTGTCGTGTTTGAATACCAGCACGTCTTATGTGTTGAAATCGGTAATAACATTTGCTTTGTACTACAAATACACAAATTAGACTACAGCTGTCAACTAAGCCAAAGTATAAGCCAAAGTTCTGTTTCCAAGTGAAATGCAATATTACATATATACAAAGCATGAGAAACCATCCAATCTCAGTACATAATTGTCAGGCAAAATACTGTAATAGCCATGAATGCCATGACCTATGATTTTATACCTCTGGTTTTGCATGGACCAACCCAGGAGCAGGATGCCTCTTACCCTGTTCACACTGGTGACCTGCTAATTTCCTGGCTTATTAATGCTGGGTAATTGCCGGACTGCCTCATACAGATCCCCGTTCACACAGCTACAGGGACCCGGGATTTTTGTGATGTAAAAAAACAATTATATTTACATACCCCCCCCATTTCTATTCTGATGAAAAACATGGGTTGGACCTGGGAATAACCCTGCTTTTTATCTGGGTTCAAACAANAATTTTTAACAAGCACCATTCAAACTGCCATGNAAAACTTGTGGTCATAAATTGGTCATTTATCACAATATTGTATATAAGTCTGCGGGAAGAATATATATGAGACAAAAACAATGCATAACACTCTTATTAGGGTGCTGCCAGTTTTCAATATTAACTAATTAATATAGTATAGGCCAACATAGAAGAAGAAAACAGAGATTGTTCACAGAAGTTTACATTTTCTATCTGATTTTGGACTAACATTGACAGATAGCTCCCCTCAGGTCTCATTACAGTGGGGGTGGCACAGAGGAGCGGGATTTGTGTCTAAGCCGCATAATTTGGGGGCAGGTAATGACAGGTACTGTACATCTGTGAGTTCCTTTCAGAACTTTTCTATAACCTATTCTCCATGCCCCATAGAACTGGACATAGATTAACACAATAGGGCAGTTACACACTAAAATCAGAGAATTCACAATTTTTAGTATCCGCATATGCAAGCACTGCTACGCCTGCCGCACTGAACTTTGGATCTGGATCAGAGTGTCACTATGCTTTTCCTAATATGCNAGATGACACACTAACTTCGCTTCCATGTCCCTGAACATAGTGTCGCACATATATAACTGCACTCATACCTAAAGAAGCATGTCTACTTATACACATGTCATAAACAAAGGGATATATTCTACATAATGTAAGTAACACTCACAATGAGGCTCTATATTTATATATTTAGTCAATTTTTGGAGATTTATGTAGATTTTAACATTCTGCTAACATTCCAAAAGTGTATCCTGAGGAAAAGAATCTGCTCTTATCTATGAGAATATTTATTTACATGCATTCCATTCTATATAATATAAACTCTTCTAAAATGTCGCTTTTCACTATCATAGCAGCACATTTGTCATACTGCATCTTCATTGCTTAGGATTCCAGCATGTATGTGCAGTATCGGTAAACAGAGGGACAAACAATAGTGATCTGCAATGTGNTGAAACTGGGTGTTTCAGCACATTGCAGTGGCCAGATCCAGACTGCGGGAAAACGCGTCATTCTCCACTGCCTGGATTCAGAAAGAGGAAGAATAGAGTGCGCATGTGTAAATTTATTCTGCGGCCACTTTCAGAATGAGGTACCTAATTTATGTAGCAGGCAGAGAGTGCCTGTGCGCATGCGAGGTACGTGTGGGGGCAGTGGGAGGTATTTAAATAGTACAGTATGGACCAGCCTCAGCCCTTACTTACCATCCAGGCCTTGTATGGTTTTAACTCCCTATGGGTGTTTGGTCTCTCCAAGTTACGCATATTTAATTTAGTTGGCGATTTGTAATATTCAGTATGCGTCGATTTGGTGTGCCGATTTCAAATCCCTGTCGAATGAGGTTGTTTTGATTTGGGAATTTGAGTTCAAATCANCCTTTACTGAATTCCCCCTCAGTGTTACAAATCAGAGTGCTTTCCAGTGACAGGGGAAGATGGTAATGCTAATACGAGAGCTGTGAAGTAATTGCACATTAAGGGCTGGGTTTAGCACTCATGTGCAATTCTNACTTCCACAAGGTCACGAAGTGAAGACATTGCAAAACTTTTAAGGTAAGCTCTGAAACCCACAGAGCGGAGGTTTGGATCTAGTCCTCTCCTACACATTCATTTGACCCTAACATGTAAGTTATGTATTATAAAATGACATCATATATAATACAACCGAATCTTATTTTAGGTTTTTCAGATTTCCGTTCCTCTGACACAAGCACCGGAACCCGTAACAATCAAAGTTGCCAATCACACCAGCTGCAAATGTTCTTTTGTTGGACCTCGCCATCCATCTACCATCATACGTAGATCAATTCCTTATCCAGACTTTGGGTAAATATACTAAAGTACTTCCTTAATGAGTTGTCTGTATCTATAAATAAAAAGTNAAGAGACTCAAATAGAACTATTAACAATGCATAAAAAATCTTTATCAAACTGTTTTACAAGTGTGTCTGCCCCGGCGTCTGGCATTCATTATCTGACTTGTACGGAACATTTACTTTAAGAGTCGTTAATCCACATAAATAGAATTCTTCTTGATTCGGTCTCTTATGTGTTTCTTATACCTGATTCTTCTTTCTTTTTTTGTGTCTTTTTACTTTTGAGATACATTTTCTTTCCATAACACAATCCTCCCCCCCCCCATATCACCTTAAGTACCTCACATAGGCTTACTGTCCCCCTGATCGAGAGCCTTCTATTACAGAATGCTGGATCTGTAGGATCATAAGATGAGTGCCACACACATAAAAANCCAGTGCTCACTAATCCTTGTGAAAGTAAGACATGGGCATGGATCTGGTTCAGAATCACTAGAATTAATGTAAATGAATGTTATTCTTTCTGTTATGTTTTTATGTACTATACAAGTGATAGCTCGAGTCTTATTGGTTGTTAGGTTTCTTTTTAAATGTTTAGTCCATCTACTTCCATGTCTCTGATATTAGTTAAAACAGTTAAACAAGTAAACACCTATGGAATTGCCAGGCCGGTCAAACAGTTTCAGACCATTTGGAACAATAGTGTTAGGGTGTGTCGCCATACCTCCCAACTGTCTCGACTCTTGCAGGGCTGTCCTGACTTCAGGTCATTGCACAGTGTAGGAAGGGTGCAGGGCTTGGATAGTTCTGGGCAGGTCATGGGGCTTGAGTTATGGCTGAACCAGGGGCGATTCATATAAATTATGTTGGGGNTATGTTGTACATTACAACAATGATGATTTTTCGAGATCTGTCCAACTGTTNTTTCAGCATAAGCAGAGATCTCTACAGTGTATACAGCAGGGTTGCAGACTCTCGCAGATAGTCCGAGAGACTCANGGATTTCGGGCAATTCTCCCAGNCCCCCGGGAGAGTCAGCAAATCTCCTGGGACTGAGGCTGAATCAGTNATATAATTCATAGCCCCGATCGGTACTATGAATGGAAGGGGCTAGATAACATTATAANCCGCCCATTGTATGGGTTTTCTGTTCACCCCCATACTGCCGACTCTTGGTTTCTCTGGGGTCGGAGAAGATAAAAGTCGGCAACCCTGGTGTACAGAGTCAGTTTTGTAGTGGATTAGAAGAGATGATTATCTCAGGACTGCTGGTAAATTGGTGTAGTGTGTACATTGGAACTGTTTGCTTATTGGTGTTTAGACAATGTTTAGCAAACCATGACAAAANCTTCTTATACTGGAAAGGTACAATGCCGAAATAATGTGAATAACTTCAGTAACACATTTTTATACTTTTTTTCTATTCAAATTGGTAAATGAATCCCCAGATGAATCATTGTGAAATGACAGATGAACTCNCAGTCTACCACAATATATGCACTGAAATATCCCACATGTTGACGGAATATAGTAGTGACAGAGCCATGCGTGTCTAATGAAAATTCTTACACAATAAGCAAGAATGCCTGACAAAAAAGATATTATTGTCTGCATTCCTACAGACATGTGTTTTGTACCGTGAATCACCAGGGGGGCCTTTTTTTCTCTCTCTCGGAGAGCATGGGTTTTATGAGGTAAATATAAATTGAATCAATATGTGGAATAGGTAATATAGTTCTGCACTAAAGGCCTGGAATGATCATTGTCTCAGGTGTATTTTCCTACTGGTCCACAATTACACGTTGTCATTGGATGGGTAAGTATGAATTATTAGAGATGAAATAGGAGAGCTTGCTTTGGTAGTGAGGACAAAAGAANGACAACATGTATTCCGGGGCATTCTGTTTCCCATTAGGTTATTTTGTGTCCATTGTTGGTGTCTGGCAATGTAATATGATGCATGCCAAGTAATGTCTCATGTGTCTCTGGTTGATTACATTGGATGCAGGGGATAAGGAATGTAACTTGGTATGACTTTCTACTGGATTATGCAGTGATAGTGGAAAATATGCAGAAATGAAACAATCCTCATATAAGAGCGCATTGCAAGTTCAAGANCATACCTTACTATTTACACAGCAATCACATGTAATGAGGATCACACATCAGGATAAATACCTCACTATACAACCATGCATACAAAAGAATCCCTCCACAGCCCAACTCCCGCACTCAGGGCCAAATTCATACTCCCGTGGGCACGAATGGGCAGTGACCTCCACTCTCATTCCCCTTTCTTGCGGTTGGAAAGGCAATGCTGTTAGACCCCTACCTTAACTTAATCATGCAGCTCAACATTCTGACCTCCCTAATTACTTCATTTAAATGGAACCCCCCACTCACCTAGTGTAATGTAGGCGGCTTTGGCCCAGTGTAATTGTGGAAGTGGGGGGCTGGATACAAAGCAGGATCTGGCCCACAATGTTCTGGGCACTTGAAGATGGAGCGCTGCTATAACCTTGCCTTTTCCGCATGTGGAAAGTTTGATCCGGTCCATAGAGATAAGAAACGGCCCATCTCTTAAATTTGGATTTTGTCCACATTTTTAATTGCAATGAGATAGTCAGCAAATCTTCCGGGTCTGGCCTGAGGTAGTGCTTCACTTGATTTCAGCAGGACAGTCCTGTTTTTGTGCGACTTCCCACTCTCCCACCCACCTACCAGTTTGTCTTGGTAAGGAAAGGTGAGGATGTTGCCCATAGCAACCAATCAGATTCAAGCCCACATTCTCCAGTAAAATGAAACTGAGAGCCTGAATATGATTGGTTGCTATGGGCAACGTCCTCACTTCTAGTCTAGAAAATTTAGGTGGTGGTCTATCTAATATTGTAAGTAACATCTATACAAATATAAATGGTTAATCCTAACAGGGTCTAAGACTATTTGTAGCTATTTTTTCTTTACAGTTTCTTTTAACATATTGAATATGAAAATGATGTTTAATTAATGCTAAACTATAAAAAATAGTATATAGTATAAAAACATCAAGTATTATAGTTAAACCTGTTACAAAATCTCACAGTCAGTGCAATTAATGATAAAGCCGTATTTCTTTTTTCTAGCTGTTTTCAGGAAAATCAACATTGCCCTTATGGTCAGCAATGGGACAGTGGCCTTTGTAAGTGCGTACTTGAAAGGGATTCTTCACTTAGCAGACGAAGCAAAGGTATTGTATCTCATATAAGAGTATCCTCACCCTCATTCTGTATACATGATTATATTGATTGCACATTTGTTTTACCAAAAAGTGGACTTTTCAGTCCTAGCCATCGGAAAGCACAACCAGACTATGCTATGGCGACAGGCTCAGCACATTCACGATTCATAGATCCAGTAGAGGGGATGGGACGTGTTACCAGTATATAAAATAAAATATAATACATTGTGAAAGCGAGTTGGGTGAACATGCCCATGTATTGCACATGTATTGATGTGGATTCAGTGAATAGCTTTATTTATGATGGTTATATTTCCCCAAAACAAATGTCACATAATAATGTTTTGTTTTGACTCAGAGTTGCCCTTGTGTGGTGATCACATGGAGTTTGAAGACAGCTGTGAATGTGTCTGCAAGCGTAAATGTCCCAGGAACCAGGTTCTAAATAAAGACAACTGCACCTGTAATGAATGCAGGGAGAATATCCATAGCTGCTGTGAGAAGAGCCAAATATTTCACCCAGATACCTGCAGGTTAGTACATTATATATATATATGTATATATATATATATATATATATATATATAATATATATATACCTTATATTATTATTATATTAAAACTATAGATGATGTGTGTAACATGACACATTCTAAACACATCAATGATAGTTCAGTGTTGTATAATATCTTATTCAAACATAAATGAGTCCACAGCAACTCCCAGTCAATAAAATATGTACTCTATATCAGTGGTCGAAGTGGAAATGTAGAAGTGGGGGTATGGACATTGAGAAGTGGCGGTATGGAAACACAGATTATATTAGATAATATAAGTCAATGGAGATATTAAATTTTTCCATTCCATCAATGGGAGAAGTGCCAGTATGGCATACCCCTGTATACACCCCCACTTTGAGGCCTGCTCTATATAGTATACAACGTGCCCTCAACATATACTGCTATGCAATTTCAATATAAAATGTGATGGCAGATGAGAGACACTTGGATTATGTATTTTGCAGATTTCCTCTAAAACTTCCTCCACCATCCCATGTGTGCACATGCCCATATGTTCTAACACTTCACTTCCATTAAAAAATACTTAATAAATAAATTGCTTTGCTTGGTCTTTGAAGAGTCTCTGGTTTGTTACATTGCTTGGCAACCTTTATTGTTTGTTTATCAGTGTTCAAATCAGTATGCCTTCTACTGATGTAAGGATCACTGGATTGTAGTTACCAGCTTCTTCTTAACATCCACTTGTATAAGCGACTAAGTTTGCTATCTTACAGAATTACAATGTTTAAGTGATGCACTCATGACTAGTTTCATAATTCAGTCAATGATTTCCCCAGCACCCTATTAGTATCCTAGCATGCATCCCATCTCGGCAAATTCTTATGTCTTCTTTCAGACTTTGTGATCCTTTGATACATATCCTTGCAAATTAACAGTGGACCTTTCCCCTCAGCCTCGATTTTAAATCACAAGCATTATAGAGCATTAACAAATGTTATTGGAAGTTTCGCAATAAAGTCTTAATATGAAATCCCTCTCTTCTACAGCTGTAAAGATGACTGTCCATTTCAAGCTAAAGAGTGTCCTGGTGGGAAGAGAGTATGTGCAAAGCATTTTAACTGCACAAAAAGAGGACCTTTTTCACACCACCACAGAGAAAACCCTTAAACGGCATCCTTCAAACACCTAGGANCTTATAAGATATAAATGTCCAGGCTGTAAAATGAAAGAACACATTTATACAACATGAATGAATTTATTTTTATTCTGTTGCCGCAAATTATTCAATCACCAGACTACAGTTTTTGATGCTACAATACCAATACCAGCTTCAAACAATGTTCAGCGCTTGGTGTTGTGAATAAAAGTAATACTTAATCGGATATAATCGGAAGAGTCTTTGAGCTGTATGTTCCTTCTGATCTTTCTGGGACCCCATAATACCTGCAGCCAGAGTCATCCTCATGTGGATTATAATTCAGCAAGACAGATTTTTGAGTTATCCAGTGACTGCATTGAGCTCTGTTTGAACTCATCATCAAATGGCCTCAAGGAATGAAGTCTGACTTATCCACACTGTGTCGTCCACAGTCCTAACCACAAATCTGNTCATTTAATGACTTTATCTCACCAGAACCTAAACCTGTTACCAAATGAGTCCAAAATATAAACTGGGTGAGTGAAAGTCCATGTATATCAACAGATTATGACATGAATGTTTACTGCATAATATGAATCTGCTGATGTTTACATGATGCTTGTCTGAAGAATGCGTATGAGTACAGATTGTTGACCATGTCTTGCCAATGAGCTATCCACGCGTCTATTACAAACATAGTTCCAAACAAAAGGGGAACAAACAGTTTAAACAACAAAATGTTTATGTTTTTAGAGGAAAACAGATTTTCTTTTTTGTTTTGAAACTTTTTAAAGATTTCGGATGCTGCCATTGATGGCTAATCCCTCTGCTTGTCTCCAGGATCATGATGTAATGCCAACTTGGATTGGTATTGACATACTGGCNTGTTAGCCGGACCAATGATCAGGTAGTCAAACAATTTCATTCTTCTAGGATTTAAACTCTGCAATTAGTCAGTCATTAATGCATTTGGAAATAAAAGTAATACATAGATGTTAATATAGGATGTAGCAATATTTGTTGCTTGCTATTGTATTNTGACTCTAAGACGCCTGGATCTAGGGAATACATTTGGGGGTAGATCCTACTCAATGCTATGTACTTCCGGAAAGGCACAANACTATGTGATGTATTCTATCTTGCAGCCCATCAGAGGAGGACCTAGGATTTGCAGGGCCGTGGAAAAAAATTAGAACNGTGTCACTGTCCTTGGAATTGGAGTGGGGGAGGCCCCCTGAGTCGTGGCCTATCTGGCCTATGCCTAGGGCCGCAGATGATCACTACAGAAATAGATAGAGATAGGCACACTTCACGCCTAATCATCTTCCTGAATAGAATCTACACTGCGGACCACTGACAACATCTGACTATTTCCCCAACTAATGAAGCAGTTGCACATCTGGAAATCTCAGCAATGATGAAACGACAATGGAATAGAAACAATGCAACATATTCAGAATATGTGTTAGCAGACACAATCTGCTGAGGATGAATGTGTGGACNGGGAGTTAGAATATGTAGACATGTATGGCTGTCTTTATGTTATGACATAACGGATTACCAGTGAGGATAAATAAGGGGCTCTCCGTTATTAGCAGCATGGACAGACATGTATAGCTCACATGATAAATACTCAGACCCGCTGATTCTTATTATTCTTATTCTCCTGACAATCATCATCTGCCAAAATGAAATCCTCTTACATGTGTTTTAAAGCAAACCCTGTGAGCAGGAGGCAGAGTAAGTAACAGCGCTCACTAAACATTTAGCAAATACCTCATGCATCCAATATGTCTAAATNAAGAGAACTCTTAGGTTTATTTTAAGGTTGATATAAAAGAGAATAATAAATGAGGCCATCACAGCCTGTCAGAGCACTGCAAATCTGTACCTAGATAAGTTCATATGTATACACATGTGACACTTTANAATGTTTCTTAAATACTGCCATATCGCTGTATGCATGGCTGGCTCGTCACATGTAGATTTTGGTAAATTTGTCTGCACACAAGGCTGCACTAACGTGTAACAGTACATAAGTTGTCCTGCCATTACCAATAGTTATCTTCTGCATTGATACGCCACCTAGCTGTTACTGTTGGAACTGCAAGGAGAGAACTAAACTGAACACTCTCAAGGCAAGGGNAACTTATAATAAAAGGAATTGGATACTAGGCAGAGTTGATAAGATATTTTTAAACCAGATGTATGTTCTTGTTTTGTGAATGTCTTTTATACCTATAGGTGTATGTTATATTACATTTTGTAAAAAGCTGTAGAAATGGATTTTGACACAAAACAGTATAAAAAAATGCTCCTGGTATCCCAGCTAGGTGTCGTTAAGTGGTGGTGCTTCCGGCATAATTCACGTCCTTCATCCCTCCTTTATGCTGCTAATTTTTGGTTTCTCCCAGCAGGGGCGAATGCAGGATTTTGGAAGGGGGGTTTCTATAGCATGTATGGTGTTGTTGAGATACTGTTTTTTT
>JABWIB010014526.1:3709-17877 GCA_016617825.1 Platyplectrum ornatum
TTTTGATCACAATGGATTTCACTTTGGTTCACATTTGACGGCGCCCCATATCAAACACATTGATTTCTANCACTGCACAGTGTACAGGTACATTAAATCAATCTGTTCATNTAGTAATAACAGGTTGAGAAAAGAGGTTTCCTACATTTATTGCATAACTGCCTGTATAGGCATCTCTGACGCTTCAGAAATAACAGGTACTCTACTATTATTACTATGGCTAGAAATACTCCTTAAAAAATGGCATTNGGNGTAATATTACTCTGATAATAAAACATGAAGNGCNACCACTGACTTCCNAAGANCNGATCCAGAACTCTGAATGTTAGGCTAATTGCACAAATGGTTTGAGTAAGTAGCCCGTATGAATGCACTTCGCTTACATTCATGTGGCAATTACACATCGGAAGACCTGGTTTGTGTACTGTGTGTACACATTGTGGGTGGGTGAGGACTGCATACATCCTCCCTTAAGGTAGGGTTCTGAGTTTTAGTGCCACAAGTGCTAGTGGACGGTACAGAACTTTTGTAATGCATGCATGCAATTTCATTTTGTGCAAGTGGTATTGCTATAAAGTACTTTTATTTTTCAGACATGGTGAATGTCCATCTCAAGAAAATACTGAAACATTTATTCGTCTGTGCGAGCGATTCTTGGACAGGAACCCAGATGAACTTATTGGTACGTTATGAACTTACTGAGACTTTCATTTATTGTCCTTTATGTTAAAGTATTTAGCTATATTGTACATTTTGGACATTTTGAAATGCAGTGATTTTGACACAATGGGGCTGATTCAATCCCGCGCGAAGACAGGAAAAAACGCGAAGTGCGCTTTTTCCCGTCTNTTACGGGACTGAAAACCTTGCGTCTTTTTGTACGCACCTCTATGNGGTGCAAACGAAAAAACGCGAGATTTCCTNCCTTACGCTATTTGNGTAAGAAAAAGATNGCGCCTAAAGGATTGAATCGGCCCCTATGGGGCTTATCCAGAGTTTAGGAGTAGGGGTAAAACACATGTAGACATGGGTAAAATCTAACATTGAACTGCAAGGAATACAAGTAGAAACTGTGAAAACAGAATTTAAGTTAACTCTAAATTATAAACTAAGCGGTGCAGTTTGTGTGTTCTATGTGCAAAAGCAGAGTGTTTTCTTCGCATGCTACAGAATGAAAATTCATATGCGCCCCTCGCAATGTAATATTTTTGCTCAAGTCTGCACTTGCACCTAAAGAAAGGTGAAAGAGCAACTCTTGATCAGGCCCTATATGTAGAGGCCACACTTAACAAGGCAGCACTGCTCATTTTATTTCCCTAATTAATTATCATGTGGCGCAAAGATTCCTTCATTAACATTTATATCTTGTTCATTTTGTGAATTTTAATTATGTTTTAACTCCATTAATTTATCATATGAAATGTTTATATGGTGTTCTTATGCCTAACAACTTCATATTTCTTTAAAAATGTTTCTGTTTCTCAACAGCTGTTTACTGTTTTATTTGATGATTAGATTTCATAGGTTTTAATAGCAANAATTGCATAAAGCTCCTCATTTGTTTAATTACTAATACTTGAGCAAATGAGAACATTTAATAGAACAGATTTATAGCTTTTGAAATCTGGTAATGCAGCATATTACAATGTAAACTGTACTTACTTTTATTTAAACCCCCAATTCAGAATCCAGANTTTCACTTTTTCGCTATTATAGTATAGGTTTGCCAATAGACTTGCATACCCATGCAAACATCTGCACCANCACCATTGGTTGGAAACCATAAGTGTGGATACTGGAATTCTGNTCGAAAGTGGTTAGTGAGGTGATTGCAGATCCACACTTATCTTGTGATGTCAGATATATAACAAACCCCCCACCCCACCCAAAAAAACAAAACAAAACAAAAAAAAACAGACAGGCAATGGCCTCTTTGTACAGCCATCTTCCACAGTCAATGCANAAGAGGCATCGCTTGTCCCCTATTTCCTCTGCCCTCTAAAANTTTTCGATGTAACCCTTGGCACCAGGTCCAAATGATAACTTTGAACTATGATTGGGCAGGTACCTGTTATGTTTATATGTTAGAGAATGCTGGAAGTGGTGGGTTAACACCACCAGAATAGCTAGAGTTAGCTTATGTCTGTATTAAGAATTATGGAGTATTGTGTACAGGTCAAGNTGTGGCAAAATATTTTAAACATCACTTACATTATCACATTTGCCTAGTGTAGAATGCTGAAATCCAAATTTTTCTGTAACAACTCACTGTTATCAAAAAAACGGTGAATATCCATATTGGGGCAGCATGAATGGCTCAGTTGTTAGCACTGATATCTGACACTNCTAGGATTGTAAGTTCGACTCCCCAGACAGGACCTTCAGATGTTCCGGTTTACTTCCACATCCAAATATAATATACTCGTAGGTTAATTGGCCCTAGTCTATGTGTAATTGCACTTATGTCAATATCCTATACAATCTAAGCTCTCTCACCCACCAATTATGTCTGGTACAAATTGTAAAGCGCTATTTAATATGATGGCTCTATATAAAAACCTGGTACTATAGAATAGGTTCACCATTACTGATTTGAACTTTGTTGTAGCCACGTGCCTATGTCCCTATAACAGTTTTTAAGTTGTNGACTCTTTAATTAGGGGTTAGAATGTAAATTGTAGCTATAGTAGGCTCCTAGAGTTTTATTAATCTAAGTTTTAATCAGGACAAATATGAAAAGCTGCCAGACAATAACCACAAGTGGCTTTATATTGGAGGTTGTGTATTTTTAGGGTCTTGATCTTGTATGGTTAGCTGCTTACACAAAGGAATTGTGTAAGTACTTAGTGNGTGTGNAGTNAGACATGGAATGCATTCTGAATGATCTTAGTTTCTGTGTGGAAATCATTTTATGGCAGAAGTTGTGACAATACACCTTGGGTACAGTGTGTGTGGAAGTTGGGTAGAGGGAGACATTTAAGCTGTACATTGAGTACAACTCTTACCCATGATGAGCACAGCTCTTACCCATGATAGTCCTTGTTGTGCAAACTGGGGTAGGTGCAGATGAGTCTGAGGTACTACCCTTTCACGGACCTGAAAAGTTTGTCTGCCACAAAGTAGTTCTGTTTGAAGGAGCTACAGGAGTCTGGGTCAGGTCCTAGGACCTTGGCTGCGAAACTAACCATTGTGTATTTATATATTTGTGCCACTAGATGGTGCCAACTGACTATTATAGCTGTATTTAGACGAGATAACTTCTAATGCTTTCACTGAGAAAGATGTATTCAGTTAGTAAAATGTTCTACTAGTATCTACAGGAAAACTTACTTGAATTACGTGGCTATAGTCCTGCCCCTTGTTATTTCTGTCTGTTTCTCTCTTAGGTGTTCACTGCACGCATGGGTTTAATCGAACCGGCTTCCTAATCAGTGCCTTTTTAGTTGAGAAGATGGATTGGAGGTTAGTATTTTAACTAAGGAGCATTACTGTATATTTCACATCAATCTTTTATTTTCACTCCCGNAAGTGACTTCATTCACTTTGCTTAATAAGCACGATCACGATTTAGTTCAGAATAGTCAAAGGCTAAAGAGGTTATATATTATCTCTGTAAAGCATACAATTCGGGCAATGGTCAAAAAATTATTTAATTATTTGAACCATTATATGGAATATAGCATCTTCAGAATCTTGATACTTGTCTCATATGGAGATGTAAAAATGAATGTAACTTTCATATTGTGTATATCTGACTCTCTCCTCCATCATCACCTCTACTTTTAGCTTCTGATGTTGCTGGCATTGGTTTCCCCATAAAGACTTGCAGAATACAGTCACATGAAGTATTAGCTTTTGTTTTCAATGCAATTTCGTATTCTCTAGCTGTAAGATCTTTGTTAAATTGAAAGGTCTTGAAAATGATAATTTTTCCATAATTTGTTATTTTTGTTTTGTATAAGTGTTCTGTNAGCAAGCTTGAGACCATGCCTTGAGAATAAAATATAATCATTAGGTTGTCTGGCTGTTTCAGGTTTAGTTTATATGCAGGGAAAGTCTGTAGACTCCACATTATGTCTAATTACCATCCGTCACCTCCCTGTGGGTAAATGTGGCCTCTTTGTTTTCTGTAATTGTCCTGTATATCTGTTAACTTTAGGTCACGTCGGTCTCTTTGTGTGTTTTTTAAACATTCTATCCACAGAATTTGAGTTTGATTACATGTAATCTGGCAATTAAACGGAATCCACACATCAAAATNAGGCATTAGCAGCGTTTCCTTCTGGCAGTTAAGCTGAAGAGAAAAAAAAAAATATATTTTTATGATGTGCGTTTTGCCGAATGATTTTTCTAATTCCAATTTTCTTTCCATACCTCGATAGCAGATACGTATTGGTGGGCTGAATCTTTATAATTATTGATCCTTATACCTACCATGTAGCTTACTTCTTTTTTTGCAATAGGCATGTAAACCTAAACAGGTCATTGTCCTCTATATTCATTTTTATTATACACTTAAAGATATGTTNAAATTGCGAGTTACTGATAGTTCCNGTTTCTTTTTTGTTGACAGCATTGAGGCAGCAGTAGCCACTTTTGCTCAAGCCAGACCACCAGGTATTTACAAAGGAGATTATATAAAGGAACTTTTCCAGCGTTATGGGGATGTGGAAGATGCGCCCCCACCTCCTGAGCTCCCAGATTGGTGTTTTGAAGAGGACGATGTGGACGATGAAGAAAATGGTATAGTTCAAGAAGCAGAACCAGGTTCTTCAGGAACTGGGTTTGTTAGGAAGAAGAAGGAACGATTAAAACTGGTAAATATCTTAAGATACAGTNTTTAATAGCTCCTCTTTTTGTGACACCAACCAAGTGAATGGTTATGTCCATGGATTGGTCATGCTCAGCCCAAGTATATTGTATATGCAACTTATTACAGCATAATATGAATAGGGATCTGCAGATACACTTTCAATCAGATGAAATAATGAAGACTACCAACAACACTATGTTGCTGATTCTGTTTGCTGATTGTTTCACCAGCAGCTGATGTTGAAGTCGTTTACTCAAANGTCTTAATTCACATGTTGATTGGGTTATTATTTATTTGTAATATATTATGTCTGTATGTTTAGACGACACCATGTATATAGTGTAGCTTTATCATCCTGTGCTTTCAAGGTTCATTCCATGCATTTTGTTGCTTAAGTGCTAACATTTTGCTGTGATTGATGGTTCTGATATTTGCTTGGTTTATACATGTGCTTCATCCTTGTTCGTATTCTCGGCACATACGCTCTAACCTCTGTGACCTTTCAGTATACTGTCTTTACATGTAGCATCTATAACATTGCCTACTGCGTTGTTTAGGAGAGAAAAAAATCTGTATTGTTTTAATAGCTGTCAACATGTTTTAATCTTTTCATGATGTCGCCTGCGGAGATAACATCATACTTATCATAATTTTTTTAATGCCACTTTATGTTATTACTTAATATACAGCCTTATGCTTGATCCCTGCCAAGACAAAACTAAATGTTAATTGTGTTTTGTATACATTTTGAAATGAGCCCTCTAGGTAATGTGCATTTGCCTTTCTTAAAGGTTTTCCACTCTGTGGTTTTGTGTCCTCAAGGTGTCATGAAGCAGATGGTTACTCAACTTGACATAGTTTTTCCACTGGGAATCTTTTGATACTTGCAATCAGAATAAATTTTTGCTTTGCACTGTTAGTTACTGCAGACCATCTGTATCTCNGATCACTGAAATACTGCACATTAACATCCTGACATTGCAATTCCTGTTTAATGGTATAGTGGTGATAGTCATATCTATTTCTCTAATACGCCATGGGAGAACTGGCATCACGTAAAAAGCAATATTTTGCTAAAATATTTTGTTTAAGGAAAAGTTCTGCCTAGATTCCAAATGTACCTACTAAATGATAANTAAAATCTGATATGTTGCTCTGGATGCCACCTCTGTGATAGATGATTATACCTTCTCTTTAGGAAGCAGAGATGTGTAATCTTCCCCTTAGGGCTGTAAATACTCTAGCTGTCACAATCAAACGCTCGCAGTGATTCTCAGATAAATGAAAGCTGTTATATGTGAAAGGTATTGTGGGGTATCCTATTGCAGCACATTTGCAACATATTGCAGTTTCTAAATTGGAAGCTGTCATAAATTAGTTTTTTAAGTGCATAGATATAGAGAGATGACCCCCAAGGAAATGGAGGGCCACATACCCCTCCTTACCTACAATAATTGGGGTGTTCATTTAGATTATTTTATTCAAATGGCCTTCATTGGGAAAGCAGACCATTGGAATTCTGCACCGCTTGGTTACAGATAATTTCTGGTATCTGTTATGAAATATAGATAGAGCAGCCCATTGATTTCAGGATACCGGTTAAAGAGGGTAAGAACTCGTTACCATGGTCTATTCTTGGATTCTGTATTGTTATGGACACACTGTTGAGACTTTGTTGTAGCATTTCATGTGTACTTCTTAAGAATAATAAAAACCTTATAAAAAAAATAATAAGCAGTAAGGGACGTGTAGATCACAACACCTGCTGCCACATGCCTGAGTTTTTGTTAAAATATTAAATAAATCACCCAAATGTAGATTCCTGTGGAGAACTTAAAAGGAGTATCCATCAATATTATTTATTATTAATATTTTCCTGCATTTTAATGGGGAAAGGGTTCTAATGNGTTTAATACTCTCATGGTGGTTTAGTGGTCTAGAANTTGGCATATGTATATTATTATATACATTTGGGGTGTATTCAAGGTTTACAGATGTCACAGAACTAGTCTATCTTCCTCTTACTATGTAACTGGCAGGCTGGTAGCAACTCCCATTCCCAACTGGACTTCGGGTAGAGGCTGCAGAGACATGTGGTGTCTTATCCCCATGAACATTCCCATNCACCATCATTTTGTAATATGGTAATAATATTTAAAGATAATAAATCAAAGACTGTGCGGCTATATGGTGCTGCAAACAAATGTTCTCTATATTCCTATTTGTCAGCATATTTAAATAAATTGGAAATTCTCTGTACTGCCTTTTTTCTGTTTTCCATCAATAGGAAATCTCCCATTGCCCAGGAGTCTCCCTGTCGNAGGGGTTGGGTGACTTGGGTATATTATTGTTTTGACCTGGTAGAATGTCAGTTCAACAGAACTGTAAGCCTGTGTTTGCAGAAAGTGTAGTCATTCATGATCNGATAATGTGATCATTGTAAGGCCTTGTTCACACTGCAGCAAAAAACTTAATATGCTAAAATATGCCCTTGTAATAGACTATTATAGCAGACATCTAACCTTGACATCTAGGCTTGGCACACATTGTCACTGATCACTTGATCATTTTCTGATAAATCTGGTAATTAGTGTGTGTCAGTGAAAATTGTGACGTGATGTTATGGACATTTAGATTGGAAAGTGATGTATAACATACCATTGTATACACCCCTAACACTGAACACTGGTGTACATGGATGTATGAGCTGTGATCATTGGTGGAATGGCATGATTGATTCAAATGAACTTTATAAAATTCTAAACACAGAGTGAACAAATTTTCATTTTTTGAACCTAACATCTCCTATCTGCATATCTGGGGGGCACATTTTTTTCTTTACAATACATAATTGGAAAAATTACAAGCTGGAAAAAAATATATATACAATATTGTGTATACAATATTTGGCAAGAATGTGTTGTAGGTTTATTGTACTATTCTTGAATCAGTCTTTATGCAGTTTGTTAGTTTTTACNGAATACCGAAAAGTTCACTATAAACAAATAAAGCAAGTTCTTATCTAACNTAGGTGGTTCTCCCTGCTTCACTGTAGACACACAAATAAACAATTATAATAGTGTTTAATGCTGGCCATACCNCAGTGAGATCCATTGCAGTAGCGCACTGGTGTACAGGCACATCGCACATGAAATCCGGGTATTGGGGGCATGTCTGTGCCCCTAGCATGTTTAAAGTACTAGGCCTAAAGAAGTGTGTGTATGTATAGTCATATTTATCTGTTGGGGACAGTTATTGAATTAATATACGCTGCTGCTGAAAGCTATTATTATTTTTCATTATTATTATTGTTATTATTATTATTNTTGTACTGATAGTGTGCAGTACTTATTATATTCAAAGCTCTTATTACTACTTTTTATTTCATATGTATTATATTTATTCCTTCCTGTTTTAAACCTGACAATTTTAAAACATTTCATTATCTAGCTATGAGATTTTCTGTGCCATTTCAGCAAGACTGTGACTGACCCATATATGTTTGACTGTTTGTTTTCTTTCCCTCTCTCATAGGGTGCAATATTTTTAGAAGGCATTTCAGTAAAACATGTATTTCAGTTAACGACACAACCAAAACTTGGAGAGATACAAAGGAAATGTCAACAGTTCACATCATGGGAAGGGTATGCAAATTCATGACTTCATAAAACTCCATCTATATAATGTAATATACCATATATATATATATATATATATATATATATATATATATATATATATTATACATACATACACACATGTTATATGTAATGGTTGTTATATGCAGTGGCTGCTGGTAGTATATTGTGGTGATGGTTTAAGCAGTATTTGCCTTCCTGGTAATCACTTCCAATAGTTTTAAAAATTATTACCTCAGCCTCTATGTCTCTGGGCAAAGGTTACATTCTGTGCCAGTAGCCTTTGGGAATATTTGTAGAGGTCAGAATTTGTCTGCTGCTATGTGCTGTATCTCAGGCCATGGAGGCTATGGGAGGTATGGCCTGAATGGAAGGATGGCTTGTACCCTTCTTGTTCCATGTTGGAGTTGGTGAAAACATTTAAGTCACCATAGAGAACAATTATTATAATTAATAATATAAGCTAAAATAAAGCCAAGGCCTGGCAGTGAGAAATAACAAATAACACAGGTGAAAGGTTGGCTGCTACAAGATACAGAAGATCTCTGGCTTTGAAACCGTTATCACTTATAGAAATCAGTGGTCTTAGTGCGGCCCCTGAAATGGGGTTGTGCATTTAAATTTACCGCTATCTACCTATTCATGCCATGGAAACTGTAAGAGCAGTTGAAAGGAACACAAGGAAAAAGGGGACACAGCATACAGATGGAAGGGCTATTACATAAGTTAGTGGTGACTTTTGTTTCCTGTCCTGACTTTGCTTAATAAACATGCCTGGATATTTGTTTGGGGTGATTTGGGTGATTTCATTAAGCCTATTATAGCATTGAAATATTTGTATAAGTTATTCCTCTCCATGAAGTCTGCCATCTTTACCCAATGCATGTTGTATATCATTTTGCTACTCTGATTAACGTGTGGGTGTGTGTCTGCTTATTGCAGTCCTATATTTTATAATGGAAAAGTCATTCCCAGAAATGATTGCATTTTTCATCTGTACGACATCATTAACTGAAAACTAAACCAACAACAATGTTTTTCAGGTCTGGGTTCCCTGGAGCACAGCCTGTATCCATGGACAGAAAGAATATCACATTTCTCAAGCAGAAGTCTTATAAAGTAAGCTGGAAAGCAGATGGCACACGGTAAGTGGAGCAGCGACTCAGAATCACAGAAGTGCTTTTAGTACACAGGACACTGTAAATATTGCTAAAAATATTTTGCTAAAAGATCATTACTTCATAGACACAGGTGTTGTGTAAGTTCCATTGTTTGCAATTGCTGTATGGTATGTTTTATTAAGTTTGCGTTTGCTGGAATTATTTGGGCAGCTGCTGACCTTTCATATACTTTACAATCTCTGATGCAGCAGATCTAGGTATAAAGTTACTTTTGTGTGGACCTACATTCTTTGAGTGCCAGAATACTTTTGGGACAGACTATCCATGTCATTTGTCATGTATTTTTGAATAATGGAGCCTGGAGTGAAAATCAGAATGTATATATGTGTGTGTATATAATACATATACACACATATACATTATGATTTTATCAGTATATATACATTATATCAGA
Source organism: Platyplectrum ornatum (assembly GCA_016617825.1). Lineage (NCBI taxonomy): Eukaryota > Metazoa > Chordata > Amphibia > Anura > Limnodynastidae > Platyplectrum > Platyplectrum ornatum. The sequence continues at coordinate 13,736 of JABWIB010014526.1, forward strand.
TGTTGCTTAAAAAATGAATATATTTTATTTGTAATATCCATTCTACTGAAAATATACATGAAGTTAACGTTTATTAATGTCAAGTAAAAAGCATTACAGAATAACATTAAATGATGCCATGTGTTTTGGTCATATGCATNAGAATTTTTTACACTTAACCCTTCCCTAATGATTAGTATAAAAGTGNCTAAATCTAAATAGAGGTATGTCTGAAAATTCTCAGAATTGCGTTAACTNTATTAAATACAGTATGTGCGGACAAGTGTTGTGTTCAAAGCCGTTGGCTCTTCTACAAATCATCGTTTTAGTGTCTTGCCTTCATCTTGTCCTTACGTCTCTCATTAACGGCGCATGTAGCAGATGTTGTTCTAATAAGTGGAGCTGAATGTTCAGACATGATTAACAAGTATATGGTAACAAGGCAGCAATCTGGAAGAAAATTAACCTTTCACTACTAGACCTAAAAAAAAAATGAAATTGAAAGTACCAGAAAAATATATTTCTATGAAATGCTTCTGGTATTAAATATACATCCTTTAGACATTTCATTATGTTGCCTTGCTTTAGTGGTGAATCTTTTATCATATATATACATATCATATATATACATATATACATACTGGGTTGTCTGTTTTCTATGTTCCGCATAGTGAAAAATCAAAACTTGGCCAAACAATTGGTCTTTTTGTGGGAAGCTCCATAGTGTCATCTAGCTTTTACTTTATTGTGTGATTCTTCTGTCTCTGGAGCTCCAACTGCAGCTTCATACTGCTCATATACAGCTTGGCCCCTAGTCTTGTGCATCTGCTTATCACTACCAGTGCAGACCCTGGTTTTCGGAAATTAAATAAGGCCCCACATAGAGATCAGCCCAGAGAACTGATCATAGCATATGCCGCAATCCTCACGATTTAGGATATATGAGCAACTTGTGTAAATCCCATAGCATACAGGGATCTGAATCTGGTCCTGGATTCTTTTCCTCTCAGTAATCTAACTTGAGTGATACCTCATTATTATATTCCTTAAAAAGAAATAGCTGTTTTTAGTATTCTTGTGCTTATTTAGTAATTACTGGTATAAAAATTTCTATGCTCTTTCACCAACTCTTGATAACAGTGATAGGTTCTGAGTTTGAATGTTAAAGGTGTAATGTTTTCCTGTTTTTTAAACCTTTCTCCTTGTTCATCCACCCAAAAGAATATATAATTAATATTTAGGCCTAATAATTGCTATGGGATATAGATATATNTCTTAGGTTGTCAATATAGAGCAACATGTTTTATCAAAGTACTATTGTACTACAGATTTTTCAATTTGGCTACATTTTTCATACAATGCTGGTGCCTTTAGACATGATGAAACACATGATTATTATCTTTAGTTTTCCATGGTCACGTTTGGCGCTTTCTCGCGCTGTAAAGTGAGAACGGAGGGGTCATAGCTCAGGAATACATTATTGCTGNGTTTAATAAAGTGTATCTTGCTGTTGAACCGTTGTGACAGTAAAAGGGCCGGCTCATCCACTTTGTCTGGGTGGTGTCACATTGTGCAGTGTTATGTATAATCTTCTTTCTTGTCATCGTGAACTGTTTACTTGCTTGAGACATGTCGACACACTTATGCTACACTCTGTAGTTTGCATTGATGAGACTACATCTTGCCCATTGATTTGACCTTTCATTATGTGCTTGTGGTTGACACTTGTGCTGTCATAGCAACACGTCTTGTGTGGNTGATAGATTTCTGCCTCGGGAAGGAAAAAAGATCTGCACAATATTGTTATGTCCCTTGTGGATGTATGTCTCCTATAGAGTTCCTTCATTATTTCTTGGGCTCGGCTATTTCTACATAATTGAATTATAGTGTGACGCATGGGTCCCCCCCCTACCTCCCTGTGTACCTTTGTCTGTTACATGAAAATGTGTCATGTNTATATAACATTTTAGGTCAGTTACNGCAGCTCATTATGAGCTGATATTTGATATTGTGCTCTTTAGGGTATGTAGTTTGCAAGAGTGGGGACATGTCCTGTTTGGTTTTATTGTACAGGTGTCGCCCCTTTTTTTGTAGATGACAATATAAATGTTATATTTTGTAACATTAAAATAATATGTAGTTTTAAGTCTATCTAGTTGTATGTGCCTTTAACCTAGGTAAACCTCAGGGAATGTGTATTTTGTATATATGTGTTGGCTAAAACAACTTATTAAATGCATATCTATAAATCGACTTCTAGCAATCTCATTCTTCAGCCTTTGCCTAATCACTGCACATTAAAAACAAATTTACTTTGATGTGTCTCTGGAGTTTCTGCACATATTACTTTATGCGTTCTAAAGCAAAATAACCGTTCATTAGAGCAGAAACTATTGGGTCTCCATTAAGGAATGGGATACCTCCATATTTTTATTTACTTATTTTTAAAACATCAATACATTTTTATTGATATTGTTTTCATAAAATGAACAGTGGTACAGATACGAAAATGCGAGGATCAACGGGTGTACAGCAATACACAGAACAATACAGTGCAAGAAATCAACCCCCAAACAGAAACCTAGAGGTACACCACATGGATTAACAAGGAGTCACCTGAAAGGGTGGGGTAAAAGGGGCCTAATCCCCGCTATCCGGGGTTTCAGTAAGCAGAGGGAGATAGCCCAAGTCAGCTACAGGTGTGAGCTCCGCTATGGCTGCCTTGGTCGCTATCGGTATGGGGCCCAAAACATACCGGTGTTGATAGTAGGTTCAAGGTCATACATACAGAGTAGAGCTACCTACCTCTTTATATTGCTGATCTGCTTTATTATACAGTATAAACCCAGTTCCCGTAGGTTATGCATGCGCCTATATTACACCTATAATTAATATGCTAGTAACAATGGACCAGAACGCTCCAGACTTGTGCACTTATGGTTAAGTACATTCTTAAAGAGGAACTGCTCTGATGCTTTTGTTTTATCATTTTCTTTCTCTACGTTTTTTTTTGTTTGTTTTAAAAGTGCTCTTTGCATTTTGTTTGTGGTGTTAGCATGGAATCTATAAATCATATCCATTTCAATATATGCTTTTATTCCCCACTTTTTGCAGATAAAATGTGCTAGAAAGCTGAAATAAATAAGAGCCCAGGTTTTGCAGGTGTTTTCCAAAGTTTCTAATAATTGCTGAGAGATCAGCAGTATGGAAAGCTTTGCATGCAACCTTTTCTTTCCCGGTATCCTGCTTATCAGCAGTTTATTTGTAATGCTTTGTTAACACGACTCTCAAGCAAAAACATGTGGTTTGAATAGTGATTGGGGACGTATTGGCTATCATTGTTGACCTTGTTGGTATATGCAGTGTTCCAGGAATGCTATTATTGTCTAAAATGTATATGACCTATGAATTTTGCTTTGTGTGTTTGTCTCTTTCACCACTAGATGGCAGCAAAAGTCTGTTTCTGTCTCTTAAGCCTCCCCCCTCAAATAAGAAATACAAATAATGCAATTACAAAAGCTAGCTGTTTGGCTTTTCAGTGAATAGACAAACAAGTGAATTGTAGAAGTTACCACATTTTTTGTGTAAATTATCACCGACTACTTTATTGCAGAGAACTGTATTTATTTTTCATCTGTACAATGTCTATATATAAANTTGTAGATCTGTGGGCTTGTGGTAATTATATTGTGAATTCTCTTTTCTGTAGCAGTAGGACACTTGACTCTTGATCATACTGATCACACCATGTCCTTCCATAGGCTCCTCTCCAGTGGAGCAATTTGCAGCCTTTTTACACAGTGGCTTGGTAAGGTGTCTGACAACGCCTGAAGGTGCCTATTTTCTTTACTCTGATTTGTAAACAGAGTCTCTAAAGCTTATGCTTTCAATTTGTTGTTTGCTTGAAATACTGTAATTACTAGCATGGATATGAAAATAAATCAGCTAACGATAGGAAAAAAGGCAATACTATTTTTTTTTATTTGTGCAAAACTTGTTTTTAATGTTATTTTGATCATTGTATAAATTAAATTCTTACCGCACAACACAGCAAAGTGCACTATTCTAATAACATTCTGTGTCATGATGCATATACCATGTTAATGAGTTTAAGTATATATATATATATATATATATATATATATATATATATATATATATAT
>JABWIB010014537.1:0-10271 GCA_016617825.1 Platyplectrum ornatum
CATGCAGTAGTCTCCCCCATTATTAGTAATAACTATCATTATAATTTTTTTTATACTGTATAAAACTATTTTAAATTATTATTAATAATAGGGTAAAAAATGGTGTCCTCCATTATGNATAATGACCCAAANCAGAGTTATACAAGATTAAAAACTACTACTACTTACACTTATCTTGATTTAAATAATGGGTACAACTACTGTTTGTCATTATTAATAATTAAAATAAACAATTTCCCCTACAATAAATAATGACCTATAGTCGTTTTCTCCAGTTTAAAAAAAACTGCACACAATACAATACATGTAAAATGACATTAATAATGACTGTAGTTTTATCCTCTGTTGAAATGACATACACATTGTAAAAAATGCAGCAGCCATGTTTCCTTGTTTCTAAAATCCTGCATCAGTTGAAGAGATGGAGGAGAATTTTAAAGAATGCTATAAACACCCTTAAACATCTGACAACTAAAAAAATGACTTATAGAAGACTCACTATAAACACTAAACTATACTGACTCTCCATGCGGTTGTATTGCATGTATTGTGGTCATTGGGAAAAATGGGGCATTGTTATTTGAAATAGTGAGCTATACCCTGTTCACACTGCGCCTTAAAACCTAGATTACTGCCGGATCATGCTCAGATGAACAGGTCTTGGCAAATAACCACCTATAGACGTTGAAATTGAAAATGAGATTTTTGCAGGGTTATTTCTGAAAAAAATAAAAAAAATAGAAGATTTGAAAAAAAAATCAAGCAAGTTCCCAGGTTCGTGAATCAATTTGACAGACTCAACAAATGTCAAATAGTTAAGTGACGCGGCACTATCACAGCTTTAAAAACCCAGGAAAGTGTCAGCAATATGAGTTTAAAGACAAAGTTTATATGTGTGTTTATATTACCTGGTGAGGGTTACGGGTGAGATATTTGCATACGCATATGATACTTTACTTGATTACCAGTCAAATAATCAATAAAACCAGAATTTGACACTAAAGTGATTGTATTGTTATCGTATTGTATATATTGTTATTGTGAGTTATCAGATAATGTTATTGTACTATCAAATTCTATATTCACTAATTATTTAATAGTTTTATATATTACTGTTTCTACTTTAACTTAAGTAAAGTATCATTTGACAGATATTTTACTGGTGTATGTGAATTTAGCTTTCATATTAAGTACAATAGTCAATAAATCTAAATATATACAAAAATGAGTACCACATGCCCTATCATGTAGTAATGAAACTATATATAAATAAAGGTTATTTCCACAGTAAGAATTCCTTGATTATAAAGCATAATTTAAAAAATCCATTCAGAAACGTGATATACAATTTGATTACTTTCTGCTACAGTCTCTATTAACATNATGTTTACAAAATTTATGACATGTGTCTAATTTTAATACAATGATTTAGAACATATTTCAATGGGATTAAAGGAATTCTATAGCTTGTTTAACATACAAAATGAAAATTAAAGTGTAATTTAACCAAGTCAAAGGTTAACATATTAATTAATGCACAAATTGAATAAATAACTATTGATTTGTCCATTATGTTTCTCATTCTTAATCTTTTGAAAGTATTACAACGTGAATGAATCCATCTTATATCTGAAGAAATATTTCAAATGACAAAATAATACCACACTCAGTTTAATATGGATCACAGATTTACTTTAGGAATTTGGAGTAACATATGTAAAAAAAAACCCCTAAAAATAAATGATCTCAAAAAACCTATTGACCCGATAAGCGAAGTCTCATTTCATCTTTCCTCTTGTGCTTACATTACACTCTGGTGACTGACTATACCAACATAAGATGAATAATAATAATATATATATATATATATATATATATATATATATATATATATATATTTATATTTATTGTAGGTCTGCATCAGCAAGGTAGTTATACACTATATAATCCAATTGCCCTCTTTTTGTTTATTTTTTGTTGTTTTTTTTACTTGTGTGTTTATCCTTCCTTTTTTTGTTGTATTTTGCAATGCTCGAGTAGTAGTAGTGATATACCACTACTATCATGGCATAAAAATACTTATATCTTTATAAATAATATTATTAGATCGTTATTTACAAAAAGAGGCCACAGATTTTTATATTTATATATTTATATTAGCCACGAGAATAGAGGACTTGATATTTCGAGGAAAAACATTTAAAAAGGCCCCATATAATTTATTTTGAAAAATAACACATAGATCACATTTTTGCAAACGGATGCGCTGGCAGCATGCACTGCTACTGCAACTGTTCCAAAGAGAAAACCTCCCATGATCTCATTTTAATATATGCACATATGCACTAGCACAGAGTATTTGAATGCGAAGACAGGCACTCATGTTTTTGCGCTCGTTCCTAAAGCAGGCTCAGTACTCACACAGGGAGCTTGATCACAAGCCACGTGTCAGGAACTATGCTTTAAAATGCACAAAATATATACTAGTTACCAGGGTGACCGGGCGACACAGTTCACAATTCAATGTAGTGCTTCACTTTTCTTCCTCCTTTGTTGTCTTCCATTGATGGTGTCTGTCAAGGACGAGTCTGCTGTCACTCTCCTGTTTATCACTCTCACCGTTCGAATTGAAATCAAATTAGAAAACAGATAATATCGTGAAGTATATCGACACTCTCTCTTCTATTACACAGTTCCATTTATCTACCAATTTTTGATTTGCTGCAGTGTATGATCTTAGTGTTTTCCATCCTCCTCAATGAGCTTCAATTGGACCTCAAACTTAGTTGTGTATTTCCATTTCTCTGGTATTATATCACAATAGAAAAACAACAATATTGCTTAGTACATTCAGAATCCTCGTACAACTTCTTTGCACCAAATACTCACAATTATTTTTCTTATTTTCAGGCAAAATTTTATCCTGGAGCTCCTCCTCGCTCCTCCTCGCTCCTTCTTCTCAGCTTGGATCAGGATCAATCCTCCAACACTAAAAAGTATTTATTGTTCCTATTTACTGTACAATATACTCACATTCCTCTTGTCCATAGGCATTCATAAAATGATCTATATCGGATTTATAGCGTATCTGCTGCTGTTCCCGTGATCCACGTTTCTCAAGATGTATAATCTTTGCTAACTCCCATCACTACTATGCTGTGGGCAGGAGGAGGGCAAACTACACACGGATGTTACTCTTTTACCCCTCGCTAGGACCCATCTCCAAACTTTCCCAATTCAACAGTCAGCCAGTCCGTTATACCAAGAAAATTGTATAATTTGTATTAAAGCTTCCAATAAAGTTGATTAAAATCCAATACTCTGTTTCACTGTCTACTTTGCAAAACAATGATTCTCACATGCAAAGTGTTGACACATCCAGATGATAAATGGGNCCACTTTCTACCTGCAATGAGGATGGGAGAATTATACTATATCCTGACGCTTAGTAGATACAGCTTAGAACCACACACCAACGTTTCAACTGGACGATCAAGGTAAGTGTGGTNTCAAGGTATATGTGGTTCAATCTATAGCGTGTCTTTATATTCTTGACATCATCAGGTGTATAGCCTAGTGCAGTATCGTAACAGTGCTCAACATGTCTAGAATACATTTCTCTTTCTAATATTTATTTATCTATTAACAGTTATATAGCGCTTTACAATTTTAACAATCAATAAGACATGACTGGATGGTAACAGACAGAATGGGCGGGGAAATGACAACACCCCCTCCCCCAAATGTATCTTACCCTGNAGTTGATAGTTAGTGGGAGTTAAATGCTTAAGGTAGCCATCAGCCATCATATTCTTATTAAGAGGGTGGTAAAAGGTGGATGCATGGGTTTATGTGTATTGTGTCTCAGCACTTGTGGATCAACTAATTGTACAGAAATCTGTATCTAGTCTTAAACTGGCCACACATTAGAACAATTANCAGATGATNAGCCCAATAATCTCTGTAGTGTGTATTAAACATTTTTTCAAAAATGTTGAAAAAAAAACATAAAAATACCAAAATGACTTTATGTGATCATTTACATTTCTGTCAAATATTGTACCTAGGCTAAATATATTTTGTGATGCCTGATGTTTATATGCACTGCTCAGTGCTTGAGGGCCTGTAGAGCTGTCTCCGTCACCCNTCATGTTTGGCAAGGCCGCCCTGCATTGCTGCTGTTCGGAACATGTCATTTTGTTGCAGGTTATTCACATGTTGCGGGGAGGTCTGGGGTTCCTCACTGCTGCATTTAATAGCCAGTCCATAGCAGGGCACTGTTTTGGGAAGCCATGGTAACAATACAAAAACTACAATGATTATAATACAGTGTTTACAGTAGGTTAAAGTAGTGTGTGGCAACAATATCGGGTCCGTTCCCTAGGGAAAAATTGTCCTGTTTATCAGCCACCCGGTGCTGAGAGTGTGTTGCCAGTTTAATGTCCCAAATTGTATGCTATGGAAGTTTCCATTTTACATGTGACTGTAAAACAAGTAATTGGGCTAATTTGTTTACATGCCAGTAGGGGAAACAGCTTTTGCTCGGCTAATTAAGAGTCATTTGANGGCAATTAGCTTTTCAATACATACATAACACAGACATGTTTGGTTTATCAGTGGTGCTAAGTGGCATTAATTAAAGACTTAAAAGTGTGATTGTCTGTTCACGTGAAAACCTATTGCTTAAACAGAGACCANTTTCTGGGGATACTATACTAGCAATAAATATTTTAGCGCATACGCATCAGTAATATATATGAAAGATACTTTGTTCAAAACTCAGTACTTCACTATAATATATTATCATTTCCTCACCTGGGACATAATTACACAGGAATGTGTGTGTTACAGCTTTATTTATTATGAAGGTACTCACTAATAAAAAAAAAAGTATGTCCGAATCCAGAAATCTGTAGCTACTGTGCTCCGGCTGTAAGTGCAGCTAGGTTCCGATGACGGATTGCTACATGACCCTAACTCCCGTACTTATACATTTCCGCAATGGTCTCACAGAATTGTTGGTGTGTAAATGAAAAGTGCACATAAGAGCTTACACTGTAATATACATACCCTCACCCTTCAACTATGCATACACGATGTACGTATGCTGCACATTCCGCTACCAAAAATACTTTTTGTGCTTGCTCTCTGTTCACACAAAGCCCATAGGCTAACTTCTGGGTCCTCAGATAAATAAGTAATATTGTAAATATACAATATGGGTGGGGTCTGTATAATCAGTTAGGAAAAACAAAATACAACTAAAACTGTGTTCGAAAATACTCTACTANGTAGTATTTGATGGCGCAATAACAATTTATAGCAACCTCTGTACAATGTAGGTCATGTTTCAGTGATTATCATCCAGTACACTCCTAATGACCCATCGTGTCGCTTCCATTTCTAGTTTAGGCCAAATAGTCAATACATAAAGCACAAAAGCACATTAACTAGAAGAGAAGTTATTACACTTTTTTTTACCAAAGCCGGGAATGATCACCTAAGGATATACTTTGTTTGCAAAAATGAATTATGTAAACATGCAACAAAAACTATTATGACCCAGACACCTTCATCATTATTAAAGGTGATCACACACTAGACAATTATTGACCCAATTTCACAATTGGAAAAACAAAGGGCAAGACAGATATCTTGGCAATGAACTATTATAATTTGGTTAGGTATTGTGTTGTGCACTGGACCTAGAGGAGATGTGTCAGTATGGGGATTTAGGAGTTGTATATGTGCAGTGTATTAGTGATAGGAAATTGTAAGGGTTATTTTTAATCATGAGGGATGTATCTGTATATGGCNATATGACCAACTGGCATTGTATATTGATAGCAATGGGAGAAGTGTATACAAACTATAATAGTGCCACTATGTANTGGTCTGGAATGTCAGTGCAAAGCTCGAGGTCTCTAACTGTTTTACAGATACAGGTTTGTAACAGATATACAATATATGCAACTCAATGTGAATATGAAATGCTGGAAGTTANACACTTACTTCACTAAAAGTACAAGATATGAAATGAAATAAAATAATATTCTAAAAACAGAACACTATTCTTATCCAAAATGTTGGCACCTTATAATGTGATTGTGTAGTAACAATCTATAGCAGATGTTATATTGACAAATTTAGAGTGATTGACAATAGAATCTTCTTAGATAATTCTATAGTATCCTTTGAGTGTTCTGGGACGATGTTGAGTACTTGCTATTGTCCACCTGTTGAGCAAAACTCATGTTGAGTGAAATGTGTTGTAATATGTTCCAATTGGCAAGAAACTATGATACCGTACAGTATTGGCGCTGCCCATTGGGGTCCTTGAAAGAAAAAAACACTGACAGCATTATTATTTATCCATTTTCTATATATCTATAGTCCTTTCCAACCCCCAGCGATAGCGCTGAAAAATAGGGCTTGTCCCTACATTTCTTTACTGACAGAACAATCGTCTTCAATTATTATTGGGAAAAGGTTAACTGGGGATCTCCATCCGGCCTGCACTACTCTCAGGTGGTTTTAAGATGGGGAAGAGCTGAGGGCATAGGGATTAGGTACCCACCATCACCACAGNTACCAAATGAATAGACCGGTCTGTGGCAAGTGCAGTGGAGACGCTACCTTTGATTGAAGAAACACAGACAGATAATAAACACTAACGTACATGTGTTAATGTGACTGCAAACTATTGCTTTTCTCCATCCATCTTATACTGTATGTAGCAGAGTCAGCCGAGCATTTGATTTTAACGGTTGACATGTATGTTAGTCCTTGCTTAATCCTATTGCACTTGCCAATGAGTGGGTGTGTGACTGTTTCACTGTTTCCACGCATACTGAATTGGAACATCCATGACACTTTACACAACCTTAATTGAGTGGATAGGGGGAAGGTGGNTTCTTTGGTAGTATTTATCTCAGATTAAATTTCAATAATATGTATCTTCTACCACAATTTCTATTGTATGCAAACATGGGTTTGTATTGGGATATGTCTTCTCGAGATTAATCTGTTGAAAGAATATTCCAGTGTTTGCTGAAGACTTTTGTATTCCAGTCTGAGAGGCTACAGCACTGCCTCAGTACGATGCACTCACTGAGAACATGTCCTTGTCTTGGACGTTTTTCTGGCAAAGAGAAATATGGATGATGGCAAATATATATCTTCTTTTATTTGTCTTTTGTGAGTACAAAAGCTATTGTTCAATGGATGATTCTAGAGAGACATTCCAGACNATTTAAACACTACTCATACGAAAATGAAGATATTCAAGACCACTGACCTAATCAATTGGGGCAAACACTGTGCCATTTGAATAATTTAAATGTTTCCCTTCCTGTGTNATGTNGGTNGGTGAGGGAGNGGTANAGGTCCAGCCCATGGGACATATCCCTTGCAGTATGGAAGGGGATACGCTTCTACACATCTGGTGTGTGCGAGGTGGGGGATCGGACGGGATTCTAGACCCAGTCTGCTAAGCTCAAAAAACCACAATATGGCGGGTAAACACACACTTCAGAAAGTTGAATACAGTATTATTAAAAAGATATATGCAAAATAATGAGATATAACAGAACAGTGGTAGATTTGATTGCTTATCATGAACATTAAAAAGCATAAGTTTGATACCCATTTAGGAAATACAACTATAGACTTATATAGGTGCAATGACGTATGTTTTTTTTGGGGTTGATTATGAAAATCAGATGAGGGCAAGGGATTCTTACAGTACACATGCTGGTGTAGAATGCCTGGATTAGATGGACCTGACATGTCCTATTATATATATTGCCCAAGCATAGGTTACAGTATGGCTACGCACAAAACTTAAAGCACTGAAGCACTAAAAAATATAAAACCAACAGACAAGTACAAAGTACAATTGGTTATGAATGATTATGCTCTGTATATGGAAAATGTAAACATTCATCATTTTAAATGTTCTTAATGTAAGATCNCCTTTATATTAGCCATACTTTTCCTTTGAATCGGTAGTACAAGTATTTCTCTTTCTATCAGGCACTTCTATATATCATCCCACTAAGCAGCCATTAACTGCCAGGATAAAAGTTTAACTTGAGTTCATCTACTCTCGAAAAAAAGAAACCAGTTTCATTTGGTTGTAGCCTTTTTCCCATTGAAGATAACAGAGTTCTCCTTCTGGGAAACCTGTCAGTCTTTTTCTCTCACCATAAATCCCNTTAACCACATGCCATCTTTATTATAAATGTGATGTGAGCAGGGTCACAGCCAAAGTAAAGCTCCTTCAGCTACATATCGAGTCATCCTTTGCACGCATGCGGTTCCTAAGAAGATCAAACTGTTCGAGCAGGTGGCATGAGTTTTGCTAGACAAAATAAGGTCTATAGGAAGTTCATGTGATAAGTAGTACATAGTAAATTTAAACCAGAAGCTTCAACTGACCGTGAATGTAGCGAGGGGTTTACAGTGCCTCANGGTCATCTGACCTGTCCTTGAGATGGCGGGCCTGTAAGCACNCGCGCTCTCCGGCTCTTCTTATAATAGTTGGGAACAGAAAATTGTTTGGGATTATCAAGGATTTTTAATTCACTAATATGGATACATTTTATGTGCAGAATCGCCATGTGGTAAGGCCGAAGCTGAGCACGAACCACACAAATATTACATAGTGCCTTGTTAACGCCAGCAAAGTCCTTTTTATTGCATAATATTGCAGTCTGTCTGTAGTTTTTATTTCATTAATTTTCATCCTGGTAATTGGAAGCAGCTTCTCCCCTTGCTTTCTTTGGGTTTAATGAGCTACATAACTCCTTGCCTCCCACAGAGGGGGGCTTAAGTTTGCTTTGCGCCGCACAAAGCACTAACACCTTCCCGAAGCCCCTTAAACAAGAGTATCAGTCACTCTCAATAGAATTCCAATACAAACAAATTGTACCTGCAACTTTATGGACACAGCTAGGATTCATATAACGTGCACTGTACATCCGGTAACAATATTGATGTCTTATAGTGTCTTTATAGAGTCATTTTGAAGTAATTATTTTACATAGCTTGTGGTACTGGCTTTAGGCTAATATACTTCTTAAAAGTATTTTTTTCCCCCATTACGTTTAAGGGTGGCCACGTTATTAAAGATTAAATTCCTATTTGGAATTATACAATTTTTTACGGAGAAAGGGATCTAAGTATTCTTTATAATCACTCAGCTTTAAAGGTTATTTGATCCTTTAGTCCCGGAATAGGCAGCTTAGAAAAAAAACTTTATCTTGAAGTTATTGCATATCTACCATTACATAAAACCCAAGCAGAGTTAGTGTAGTCAGTCACACAACGTGACCGGCCAAGATTTGGGCAACGCCTTCCACGGAGGAACACAGTCAAAGAACAATGTTGACAAAAAAGATTTCATAATCCTTTTCTCTAAACTAAGCAAAGCTTTAAAAAGATATTATTTAACATAGGCGCTTCCACTCGGGTGCTCNGGCGCACTGTTTACCTCCGAGAATGCCTACTCTTTTTCACTCTGTGATTATTTTGGCAAGGCTTCTCATTAACGTACATATAAATGTTATAAAGCTAAAAGGCCACTTCATTAAAAGTCCACTAAACCTAAAACATTAGTAGCTTAAAATGCGCAGCTTCTATTAATACTTACAAGGCAGTAAAGAAGATATTGAAATATTATATAAGTAGATAAATTGTGAACATGAGGAACATGTTTTTCCTGTGCACACCAGATTTCCTGCCAGGATTCCCCGAAGACATTGTTGCCTTTAATAGCTAATAACAAAGGAACATGGTATTAGTTATGTAGCAAATGTAAACCAGTAAATAAAGAAAATGTATATATATATATATATATATATATATATATATATATATATATAGTTTATTTGATGTATAGATAGATGTAGATTTGACCCTGCTAAAAGTACGTTAGTGGACTCATGCAAGAGTGCATGAACCAAATGTTACATTAGTAAAATTAAATATATGTGGGCAAAATTGTTATATCCGCATGGCTAATGGCCGCACTATAGCGGGGTTAGCCATGCTAACCATTGCGATGAGGCACTGATCCTCCTTACGGAATCAGATCTGCGCAGTGAGTTAAGGTACGTCTGGACACGTAAACTACATTATGCTCTAAAGGCCTCTTAAGATCTCTATCCAGCAATTCATAGCAACACGCAGGTCTGCTAGGTGCAGAGGAGGATTGCCCAGAGTCCCTCACACTTCTGGGATAGATGTGGGGCGCTAGATGACTCAAATCA
>JABWIB010014541.1:4362-15696 GCA_016617825.1 Platyplectrum ornatum
GCAATTCAACATGGTTTTGCCCACTCTTGAAAAATCTTTCGATTGGAACAATTTATCTTATAGTGTATGGCCAGATTTGCTTTACCTGTGTAGATCGCAGACCTGCCGCCACCGATCTCTCATCTGCATGCATGCCCCTGCCTACATTGCGAGGATTAGGCATGTGGAATATTAAATCTGCCCAATATATGGATGTTTAAATGTACAGAACTATGGGTTATACATTTAATAATCTGATATTCACATCTGACACAGCATGCACAGGTGTTGTTGTTACTTTTGTAAATACCCTAAGAGTACGAATACAGNCTGGCAATGCAAAGCACAGATTATTCAGTAGTAAACAGTAAGTTATTAANTTATTCCATTGGATTTAGTGGTCTCTCACAGCTCTTGGTTATGGCACATAGCAGTGCTCGCTCTCCATGCACATGATTATGCCAACAGTTCATAGTAGAGTCCTCAGAATTTCTATAGAATATTTCTAGTTGTATTTATGCAGCTCTATTTTCACAGAGGACATTACAGTGTTTGATTTTGAAAGTTGAAAGTATTTTACAGTATTTAGCTGGCCGTACACTATTCGATTTTTCGGAAAAACGTGACGTGTATGTGAACGATTTTTGGAATGTTCGGCCAATATCATTCAAAAATCGTTTTAAAATCTTAAATCGTACAGTGTATGGGCACTTACAATAATCCTGCCATTGAGACCCACTTTAAAGGCATAAACCAAACGATTTTTTTCCCCATAAAATTATTGTACAGTGTGTGGCTGCTGCCAATTCCTAAAAAAAAAAAAACATTGGTTCATTTTTCATCCAGTCTTTAGATTGGACGATTTATCTTATAGTGTATGGCCAGCTTTTGATTTTGAAATTCAATTTATTGAAAATCCTTAAACAAAACTGATTTATAAATACAAGGAATAGGTTCAGTGTGGTGTAAACCAGTGGCAAAGCTGCTGCGAGTGCAGGGGTATAGCTGCTACAGGGCCCACTCAACACCTAAAGAACTCTCACAGTTTACTTAAAATTTCTACCATTTATTGACATTTTTCTATAACTATACACTCAGTGAAATGAACCATCCTTAGGNTTATACTTTTTAACAATTCCATCATCTGTTCTTACTGCGTGTACAATTAATTTATTTCACATATAATAGCGAGAAGCCTTGTTGACTTTTACACTGATACACCTCTATTTTTAAAACCACAGAAGTGTCTTTTTGTTTTATGTTCCGTAATGCGTGGCCAAGAGTGGTGTCGATCAGCGGCAAGATGGATCTCTGTACTGCCACCTACTGGCTACATGTCTACATGTCATGTTATACTAAATAAAAAAAGAAAAATAAAACAGATCTCTCAAGTATGTGGACACATGTAACTATATATATATATATATATATATATATATATATATATATATAAATGTATGCGCTTTGTTTGTAGCATATTGATTATATTACAGTGCCTTACCAATCAATACCAACAGGGAATATATAAAAAAAAAGTGTTCTTAACAGGGATTTACTGTGTATGCTTATTCTTCAACCCTGACAAATTGTGAAATTGGTTGCGCTGTACATCTGAGCCGCCATTCCGACCAAGAAGTCAGCAACATAGAGGAATGTTTAGGTGATTACTAGAAGCATATGGCGCACACGTTTGCACTTTGTGCCTGTGCTAAGTGTGCTGTGGCAGTTGGAAACCCTACGTCTATGGGGCTGCATTGGTCGTGCATGCATTCACATAAGTGCTTATGTTTGAGAATGCTGATGGCACTTTTCAAGATGTGTGGGGTGTCTGCTCAATGGGCTTTTCATATTCTGTTAAGCACCAAGCTTTGGGGAATGGGGGNGGTTTAGCTTTCAGATGCTGATCATGTTTTCCTAGGGAAACACTGAGGACCCTTTCGAGAGAGTGAGAATACTGCTGGCGAGAAGAGTGTTGTTAGCAGAAGAGCAGTTTAGATAAATTCAAGTTATTTTTTTTTTTTGCTCATCACAAATATGCAGTTTTCCACCTGAAACCCTAGCTCCCCGCTGGGCTTTAATCCAGCCCAATTCACCCAGCCACACTGCAAGTGCTGTACTTCCACTCTCAATACACTGATTGCCTTTACGCTGAATGCCACCACCTGCAAGACAGGCGGGTTTTTTTTTCTTCTCTCCGCTGTTCTTGAGTAGGAAGTAAAGGATGATAATTTATGGCAAACATTAATTAATTTTTATAAGATGACTGAATCCCATCCCACCTACCCATCTTTATTGCAGAGTCCACATTTTAATGAGTGAAGCAGAGATGTTCTTATGGCAAAGTGGCAAAGGCATTAACCCTTTCANAGCTAGAATGGACAGAATGAACTGCAGACGAGGTTTTCTTTAGTAATTAGTCATTTGGGGCCAGATCCAATCACTAGGATCATGAAACTCTCTTTTCTTATTTTCACATTTTGCGCATGTACTTGTATAGGTATGCGCATGATCCAGATTCTTTCTTCTTTATTTATATTTCTTTTTATTGGAGCAACAGCAAAAGAGAACAAGTCAGAATGACATAGTACAAAATACACATGTTCATATAGAGCAGCAAAAACCAGAATGGTAAACGGGGAATACTTAAACATAGAAAAGAAAGCAGTACAAAAAGGGCAGTCACATCGATAATTGCAGACAATACCACAATATAACAGTAATCCCTAGAGAGTAACAGAAACCACATTAAAAAGTCTGGCTAAAGTGTCAGAATTAGAGAAAAGGAGAGATGGTACAAATGCATTTATGGTACAAAATACGGTTGTGATGGGGGGTCCCTGTGTACAGGCTCCCAGGTAAGTATGTGGAATCAAACAGCAATATCCTCAGCATCCAACTTTATTGGCTATTCTCCTAGCAGAAACCTAATTTATACTATACATTGTGGCATTGTGGTAACAACTATAAATTAGGCATTGTGCTGCGCAGATAGACTATTGAGACTAAAGTCTCATACTACATTCAAATTAGCAGCAAAACCAGGGTCTTCATGATAGCCCAGGTTTTTTGCAGGTAATCCAAACCTCGGGTCTTTTAGTTGGGTCTTAGATCCATCTATAAANAATTTCACTAAAAAGCCGGGTCCGACGCTGCAAGTGCACATTATTAACCTGGGAATTGCCGGGTCAACGCTGTGCAGTGTGAATGGGCCGCAAACTCTCGGGGTTTGAGGGTATGTAATCTAAACAGGGTATATACATTTTTTAAACTGATGATTCTTTTGGCAAAGTGGCTTTCAGCCATTCCATGCAGAACAGGTAAAAAACAGAGCAACATCTCTTGAGACAAACTGGCCTTGAGTGAATTGTAAGAATATGTTGAAATTTTCAAAATAATGTCAATCGTAAGGTCAGGGAAAACAGATAACCAATGTGAAAGAAAGGCTACTGACTTTAACATAGTCTAAAGTATTTCTAGACAATGATAATGGCCCCTCTTAGAGTCAGAGGTGTGAAAACAAGACATTACGGTTATTAAACCAATCCTCATTAGTAAATGTGTTTGTGGTAGCCCTAATGTAATGTAGCGCTTGATGAACGGCAAAGACATGAGTGAAAGGGAGTCTTAATATGTCTACTATTTGTGCAACCGAAAAATGGTACCTATCTATGTTGACACTAGGGCCTAAATTTACTAAGCAGGGAGATTGAGAAGTGGGGATGTAGAACATAGCAGCCAATCAGATTTGAGCTCACATTCTCCAGTATGTAAAATTAAAGTTTGAATCTGGTTGCTATGGGCAACATCCCCACTTCTCAATCTTATAGTGGTGAGCTTATGTGACCCCCCCCCCCCAACTCCAAAAGGGGTATGTTGCCTCTCCATATTGGAAGGCAGGGTTCTTTAAGAGAAGAATAAAGCGAGACTGGTGATTCTGGAGCCCTCTATTATTTCTGCCTTAAAAGGAATAGGTTAAGAGTGGTCTAAACCAGTGGCTGCCTTCAAAGTTGCCCAGGCCAACATTAGAAGAGGATTGCCCTGTACATCCTGTGTTAAATCTTGTGTGTGACAATGTAGAATAGTGACCAGGGACATATTGGGGACAAATGCCCCAAGAGAGAGATGTAAGAGTAAAATTAACTGCCATGGAGATAATCACTGATAATACTCAAAAGGCTAGTGTAACAATATAGCTTTTCATTTGAAAAATTGAGTTCATCCTTTGGGCTGGATTCAGCTTTTCACTCTCATGGGTAAAACCATGTTGAATTGCAGGGGGGGGGGTAAAATGAATGTTAGTGTTTGCATGCAGGAAGAATACTTTATTGTTGCATGTTGCACACAGATACTGACCAGNGTTACTGTTACACTGTTATTACACTTGTAATGGAAACATCATCTCTCACCTGTAATACTGATTGCAACTAATTCAATTTGCCTCCCCTGCAATTCAACATGGTTTTACCCACTCTTTGATTGGAGCAATTTATCTTATAGTGTATGGCCAGCTTTAGTCATGAGAGCGAAAAGCTGAATCTGGCCCTTTGTTGTAATTTGTACAATGCTACCTCTTAACCTGCCAAATTAATTTCCAAAATATAAAATAATGGGGAGCATCTGGAGAGAATATAGTAATTAGGGATGGTTTTTCCATCAGTCTAGGAAAGCACAGTGATAAGGGAGAGCATGTTAGCCCAATATAAAGAATAATCATTTTTAGGTAGTGCAAGTCCCAGTTGTTTGATAGATAGAGTAGTCCAGGTTATCTGATAATCTGTGTGCCAGGGAGGTCTAGTGTGGCTCAAGCACAACGCTATAGACTTCAATTGGTTAATCACAAACCATGAAATTGTACCAAAGATTGAAAATGGTAGGTAGAGAATGATGAGGTCAGATACATACAGAAGCTGATCATCTGCAGTGATCTTAACCGTTTCACCACCAGTTGTAATACCTTTAAAATCTGAGGAATCCTGGAAAAGTCTGAGCAGGTGGTCCAATGCCAAAAACCAAATTGGTGGTCCAATGTCTTGTACCAAATTGCTAAAATAAGACCTTTAGCCGACCTCTGTTTATGACACATGCATTCAAAATCCTCGTGTTTGTGGTTATGCATCATAGATGCATCTGAGGAGTAAAAATGTCGTAACTGAGTACGTAAGTAATGGTAAAAGTAGGAGAGGGGAATGTTAAATTTCTCTTTGATCGCAGAGAATGGAGGAAAAACTGGAGTAGAGGCAATGTCGTTTAGTACACCTTGTCGTGCCCATCGAGAAAGTGCCATAGGATGGCATACATAAGGAAAAGCCGGATTCTGGTGAATTGGAATTATCGAACGGGGAGGCTGGTGATTTATTGTTAGCTAAGGACACAATGGTCCTAGCTGCTTCTTCCTCAGTAATGATTGCATCCAGAAGCTCTTTGTGGTCCAGTGGGAGTTCTGAACTACCAAGAGCATTATGATGAGTCACATATGCCCTCTAACTATAAATGCAGGGGACAACATGTGTCATTATAGTCATGCAAAAAGCGTGATAGCCAACCAAATCAGGAACCATCCAGCCATCAATACAGAACAAATACAGACATTTTGATATAGAATAAAGCAACAAAAAAATGGAACAACAACCAAAACTAAAAGGACAGCAAAAACAGTGGGAGGATCAGAACGACCAGTCATAGTGGTCTACAGGAAATAGTGGTAATCGAGAAGGGTTTGAATATGAGGGTGTAGCCGAACTATCTTAGCTGAAAATATTAGAACAAATTGGTAACTGTGTTCAAACAGGACTTTACAAATAGGCACAACAGAAAGGTCCTGTAAAACTAGAATTTTAGTAGCATGAACTCTAAGCTCTTGTAAGTTACGGTAGGCTCTGGGAATAGACTCTTTATCTTGGTTATTGAGAAAGCAGTCAATGACTGCTCTAGGCCTAGAACTCAAGGAGCCCCAATCTGGACTGACTCTATGTGCCCTCTCAGTCACTAAACCACGTAAAACATGGCAGAGGTTCATAACTTGCAATAGATCCTATTGCAAGTACCAGCAAGTATCAGGTCACGGCTTTTGACAGCTACAGAGCAGGTAACTTCCACACCACTGATCCTCTGTTCCAGAGCGACAGTTTGTTTAGTATGGCAGTCCACAGCAGTAATACTAGCAGTAATATCATGCAATGCCATATATATCATGGACAGGGCTCGAAGTAGGGGTGTATACAGGGGTATGCTATACCGTACTTTTATCACTGATTTATTGAAAAAAATAAAAATCTCCACTGACTTCTATTATTTCCAAACTGCCACTTCTATATCTCCACTTCGACCACTGCCACTGATCATGGGCACAATTTTTGGTCAATGAGCAGTAATAAGTATGGACAATTTCAGCTGGAATAAAGCTAAGTACAAATCAGCAAGATATTTTAGCAGATGATCAGCTGGTTGAAATATATATTATATCAATGTGTAGGAGGAATTCAAAAGAGTCAAAACAAGAATTCAATTCTTAGGAAGCATACCTCTTAATGGCTGCTTGCAGAAGGCAGAAATATCATCTAAAATGTAAGTATGGCACCTATCACATTTCTTGGTTTGGCACCAGTAGAATTCTTTAATGTGTCCGAAAAAAATTGTAACAGAGCAGAAAACCGATGTTGGGCACATCTGGGATGTAAGGCTGGTTGACAGGTGACTCAAGATCCAGACACGGTTGTACAGTAGGCTTGAATAGAGCAGTGAGGCAGAACCTCAACACTGGAGACTGAAAAGCTCAGAAGTCCAATACTTGAGGTGGAAGCACACTGGAGCCCAAAATAAGACATGGAAAGGATAGGTAGCTCCTGGGGTATGTTCCTGGAGGCTGAAGGGCACGAGAGCCCAATACTCAAAACAGAAGGGCACAGGAGCCCAATACTGGGAGCCCCTCCTGATGTTTTGGTACTAAAAGTCCCTCCTGGCACTAAAAGCCCATTAGAGAGCGAGTAATTGGAGATCCCATTCAGAGGGCTTGGAACTAGAGACAGAAGGCTGTGCTTGCATACCCCTGGGACTTTGGACATGGCAGGACTGAAGAAAATGTTCTGGACTGATGCAGAATAAATACAGATTACAGTCTTTACAGTACCTATACTCCTCCATAGTGAACATGGATGGAAAACACTTAGGGATATCTCCAAAGATGGTGAGACCGGATTTGGATACCATCCTACAGCAGGATGAATCACAAGCCCATGTGGCAGATAAAGAGAGGTAGGTATGGAATGTATCACAGAAGGGAAAACACTGGAGGAGCTGGAAGGCCCATGCTGCGCTGGACACAAGAAAGCATCAGAATCCCGTGTGCTAGACTCCAAATCTGTTTTTCCAACAGGTCTAGCAGGTNGAACAAGACTTGAGCAACTTAAGATATCAGCACAATAATGTCTATATGCAGGGGTGCAGCAAATGAATATCCCCAACAACAGCTGAGTGTATTACACTGGAAAGGATGAGAAGGGGCCAGATAGCAATCTCCATTTGATTTTTGTCTTTTAATTATGTTATGAACCCTGGGGTGTGTTCAAGAATAGTGAGGCCAAGATGCAGAAAACAGAGTTTATTACATGGGTAGGAATACACAAACAAACACATAAAAACGACTCCATATTCAATATTCCAAGCACACGGAGTAGTGGATGAGTTCCTCCAACAACACACTGCCCAAGAGCATGAAGGAGGTAGGCTCAGCAGATTCCAGGCAGTAAAGGCAATGGTGGGAGCAATCTTGAAACACCCAGGTAAGAGCATGCCCCTCTTACTCGAAAACCTGGGCTGCACTTAAGGGGGGAAAAAGCCAGGCATGAGCGGCCCTCTAATAAAACACAGCCATCCAAGATTCGCTGCCCTCAGGATCCGTTGTGATTCTTTTTTTCTAATGACATTCAGCAGGGCTACTGCAATTGCAAGAAGAAGGGGTTAATTATTTAAATAGTACAGTAAGGATGCATTAACACCCCCCAGCACTATCTAGACCTATGTTCCATTCCAATTTAAATTGAGGACAAATTGTAAGGGGTACTCAAAATATGTCTGAACAATGGGAATGGGCTCTTATGGAAACATGGATTTATGTGAGGCTCTGATAACAGATTCCTGCTTGCGCTGCCATCAAAGGGCTGGGTCTGCGACAATATGGTCCAGATCCATACGTCTGATCTGTCAACTACACACATGATAACAAGATCAAATCACATTGCTGTAAATATATCCAAGCTACACGTTAAGGCATACCTATATTCAAAAGGATTGACAGTTTCCTGGGTTGTGTGTATGTGCCTGTGAACACACTAAATTTTTTTGTGGAAGTCCAATATCTGGTAGACTATATTATAAAACATATAGCCCGACTAACAGTACAGTGCCCCGTACTCTGAGCTTTTTTTCCCCTGTGATCTTTATTTTACTGTTAATTGGTTCCCATAAATCTTTGCTGCAATTATTTTCTTAAGGTGGAACTATTCATGAATGGGAATAATTGAATGCAGTTTCTGATAATTCTGTAGCAAATGGGACAGTACACACTAATAAGATGTCAGAGCTATCTAATGAATATCATTACAGATTGTACACAGTTTTACAATATGCTATATTAAACTGACCTCTTGATACATGCACCCAGAATGAGCATTGGCAGTCCAGCAACGAGGAAATGAGTTAAGCTGGCCATACACTATAAGATAAATTGTTCCAATCAGAAGATTTTTTTTAAGAGTGGGTAAAACCATGTTGAATTGCGGGGGGGAGGGGGAATGAATGTCAGTGTGTGCATACAGGGAGAATACTTTATTGTTACATGTTGTACACAGATACTGACCAGCGTTAATTCCTTTTGCCTCCCCTGCAACTCCTCATGGTTTTACCCACTCTTGAAAAAATCTTCTGATTGGAACAATTTATCTTATAGTGTATGGCCAGCTTTAGTGTTTGGGATTGCATGGATTGATGAATTCAAAATTTTTGAGGGTGCTATCAGAATTAATTTTGTCACTAGTTTCTACAGAATTGTCTGCAATCTTGGCAAAACAAAGAAAACAAACACTTTCTTGCCAGGAACAGCGGGAGGGAGGGACAGCTAAAATCGGGACAGTTGAGGGTTATGGTTTATCATGAGACAGTCTTTGATCCAGATCTAGTCATTTGTTTTCCCCTGTTCTCCATAAAGATAGGCAATAAAAGTTTGTTGGTGGTAGGGGAGTCATAAGCAGAACTATTGAACACATATCTATACATAGCGAACCTGCAAATGTGTTTCCAAACACATACTGGCTTTCACTGTATGTGAGAGGACAGGGAGAATTAATTATTATGGGATGCAATGTGTGGATGTGTGTATGGTAAGAAGAATATTTTATGGGATTCACTGTGTGTGCAAAGCAAATTATATTTTAGAAACACATACAGCTGGCAGTTAAATATCGGCTATGTGTATTTTGTAATCTCTCCCCCGTGCATAGGGATAGATCACAGTTTTACACTTGGAACATATTTAACCTGAATTTGAACGCCCATTAAAAACTGAAAGATTTGTAGAGAAGGAACAGGGTACCTTATGTGAAAACAGAAAAGAATGAAATAAGTAAAGAAAGAAGGAAGGGATGAACAGCCATGTTCTGTAAATATAAAGGTCCTGCCCATAAACTGCCTGGCATGATGGTTGCAAAATTCCTATGGTACTGCACCCAGAACATTAAGATTTAAGCTGGGGGGATTATATGGATCACAAAAGGAAGATGTTAGGTTTAGGCTGCATGAAGTTGATGGGGTGTAGAAGGGAATGGTTAGGGTTAGGCTGCATGAAGGAGATGGAGNGTAGAAGGGAATGGTTAGGGTTAGGCTGCATGAAGGAGATGGAGTGTAGAAGGGAATGGTTAGGGTTAGGCTGTATGATAGAGATGGAGATGGAGCGTAGAAGAGAATGGTTAGGGTTAGGCTGCATGATGGAGATGGAGCGTAGAAAGGAATGGTTAGGGTTAGGCTGCATGATGGAGATGGAGCGTAGAAAGGAATGGTTAGGGTTAGGCTGCATGATGGAGATGGATATGAAGCGTAGAAGAGAATGGTTAGGGTTAGGCTGCATGATGGAGGTGAAGTGTAGAATGACATCATTAGGGTTAGGCTGTGGGGACGGGATGGTTAGGATATGCAAAGGGCAGTGTTATACATGGAGGTATGGAGCATAGTAGGGAACGGTTATGTTTAGTCTCCAGGGAGGGGATGGGACAGAGAAGTGGATGGTTAGGTTTAGGCCATGGAGAGAGATGAGATTAGGATGAGGGTTGTGGAGAATCTTCTCAGTTGGCGCAGGAGGGTTGAACATTATATGTTAGCTGACTCCTCTTCATCAGGTCATATTCTTTCTTGCTACTGGCATATATAGCACATGTATAATAAAAACAGTAGGGATTTGCTTTTTCAAGTTGGTATCTTGGTGTTGGTGTTGGGAGTAATGCTGCTGGTCTCTGTATGACCACCTAGCTATTTTGGTCTTGCCAATATGTATTCTGAACATGCTATAATAAAAGTATTTATTATGTGAAACACAAAGTGGTTAAAAAGCCTACATTCCATTTCTGCATGAAATCTAAGAGCTGAAAGTCTGTGAGTGGAATACAGGAGTAGTACAAGCAGGTCAGTAATAGGGGTGTATTGATTACCTAAAGAAAGTTACAGTAAAAGCTATTTTTTCCCAATATCCCTCGCAAAGCAGCCTCAGGTCCAACCACTCAGATCTAAAAAAGCGTTTCTTATGGCTAATCAGGTTTCAGCTATCTCCCTTCCTTGGCCAAGCCTCTCATCTCTCAGCCCTCTTCAAGAGCTTCTTTAATTAACCATAATACCACAGATGCTATTGATTTTTTTTTTTTTACAACAAAAAACTCATTGCACTGAAGCCGTGCCAAAAGCCAAGCTGGGATTCTTTACTCCGCTCTACTCTTTCTTTTACACTCTCTGCATAGCAGATGAGTTTCCATCTCTCTATACGCAATCCACAGCCTTATCTTGTAAAATAGAATTGATTTTTTTTCCTTGTGCAGTACTCCACATCTGTCATTAAAGCTAGAAAAAAATTGCAGAGGAGTAAACTGTAAATAAACCGTGCCTCAAACACGTTATATTAAGGTTCACACACACATTGGAACTGATCCTCAGTTCTGATTTTCTTCTAATTTCTGTGACTTGGATCAGATTTTGGTGGCTTAGTGTTCTGCACATCCATGCTACCTATCCAGACTAAAATGGAATTAAACTTCCCAAAAACTTTCCAAGTGAGGAAATGCATTGTGTTAACAAGTGGGCGTTTATGTAAACCCCCCC
>JABWIB010014547.1:4550-14856 GCA_016617825.1 Platyplectrum ornatum
CCAATCTTGTTGTTCTCTGGCAAATGCCAAGTGCAAGTTGTTGGGTAGTAAGCACAACACCCACCTGTGGATGTCGGTCCCCCATACCACCCTCATGGAGTCTGTTTCTCACTGTTTGAGTAGACACATTGAGTAGACACATTTGTAGCCTGCTGGGGGTCATTTTTCAGGGCTCTGGCAGTGCTCCTCCTGNTNCTCCTTGCACAAAGGCAGAGATAGCAGTCCTGATGCTGGGTTGTTGCCCCCCTACAAGCCTCCTCGGTGTCCCCTGATGTACTGGCCTGACTTCTAGTAGCGCCACCATGCCATCTGGACACTACGCTGACAGCAAACCTGCTTGCCATGGCTTGCATTGATATTGAATGAGATGCACTACCTGAGCCCTTTGTGTGGNTTGTAGACTTCGTCTCATGCTACCATTGTGGAGGTCAATGGAAAATTGTCGAAGTGTAAAAGTTTATTTTTCATTTTCTCCACTCTAGTATACAGTATACTAGGTATTGAAAGTCTATAAGCCCATGCTCCGTGGGTACTGATAGATACAGGGACCAATAATGAGCTCTGGATTCTTCAGAACCAGATTCATAGTGGTTCCCTTTTAAGTGTGCATGAGATTTAGTGATGTCTGGATTGATCCTTGGTAGTAAATATCCTTAATATAAAAACAATGCTATACTGAAATCCTATATAACAAAAGGCTAGTTTGGTCATGACTGTGAAGCTGCTTTTTTGGGGGGGTGGTAGGAAGGGGATGTAGCTGTTGTGTTCAGAATGGAGCTGCACAGCCCAGAGGCAGGAAGAAAGCTGTGGTCTCGGGTAGGAGCAGAGACCATGTCGACGTGAGACCTATACAGGGCCTATGCAAGGGAACCACCAAACTCCCAAGAGCACCATTATTTTAGATGGGTTATATAACTAATGAGTACCTAAAATGAATCATTTTATGATTTATTTTTTCTTTTATTTCATGAAAATGTTCTTTATTGAAAGTAGTATTTATGGCATCAAAAACTGTACATNTAAAATGAATTTTCAACCATTCTCACTCTGACATTTCAAGCAGTTAAATCTCGTAACTCTTTTTGAGTCTTCTTAGTGTAGTCTCTGTTTTTTGCTCATGATATGCTCCTTAGAGTTTAACTGTGGTCTAAAAACTATAATAAAGCATTTGGGTAGAAACATACAGATCACAAGAGCCCAACTGGACACCAATATAGCAAATATTTCCATAGCTACTGTGTATTTTCCCTGAGCACTGAGGGATGCTGGGATGAAAGATATCCAAACACTGAGGAACGCCAACATGCTGAATGTAATATACTGAGCCTCATTGAAGCTGTCTGGAAGTCTTCTGGCCAGGAAGGCCACAATGAAACTGATGGTGGCCAGAAGAAAGAGATAACCAACCATGATCCAAAAAGCCACTGATGACCCTTCATTACACTCAACAAGAATGATTATGGATTGGGGTTCTGTGGAGTATTGTGGGAATGGGGGAGTTAAGGACAGCCAAGTAACACATAGTAATAACTGAAACATAAAACCAAATGCAATGATCACATAGGGCACTCTTTGTGTTGTCCATTTCCTCAGACTACTGCCTGGTTTGGTGGCCATGAACGCCAGAACCACCATGATAGTTTTGGCTAAAATGCAGGAGATACAAATAGCAAACACAATGCCAAAAGTTGTCTGACGGAACAAACATTTTTCCTGTTGGGGGTAACCAATGAAAGCTAAAGAGCTAAGAAAACAGGACGAGAGAGACATCAGAAGAAGACAACTAAGAGAATAATTGTTGGCTTTCACCACCGGGCTAGATTTATGATGGATGAAGAGCTGTAAAATAAAATTAGGAGCCAATGAAGATAAGATGCTGATGACAGTCAAGGATGTTCCTAGTGGATCCTCATAAGATAGGAATTCTATATCCTTCGGAAGGCAATCTGATTTTTCTGCATTAGGCAACTGATCCCATGGACATTTCAAGCAGTTAACAGAATCTGTAATTAACATAATGACACTGATGTTACAACTCAAAAATACTGGACTATTAATCATTTATTATAATTATACTTTCTTCATTAAATTCTGTGACTGATAAATACCCTTCCAACATTTATGTTCTGTTTATACATATAAGCCTCAAGCAGGACCACCTTCAGTGGGGGACACTGTCCTGGGCCCCGGACAGACTGGGGAACCGATGCCATGAAGATGTCACTGGTGTACAGCGGCAGCAGAGGGAATACAGATAGATAGCTTTCATGTGGAAGCGTTCAATCTGTATTCTATCTGTTGCCACTGCATGACGTCTTAACACCACATGGGGGGACAGGGTCTTACCAGTTTTGGCTGGCTTGCTAATTCTGACAGCGTCCCTGGCCTCAAGTCTCTTTGC
Organism: Platyplectrum ornatum; assembly: GCA_016617825.1. Lineage (NCBI taxonomy): Eukaryota > Metazoa > Chordata > Amphibia > Anura > Limnodynastidae > Platyplectrum > Platyplectrum ornatum. Next base: position 6,952 of record JABWIB010014547.1, read on the forward strand.
AATGAATATCTGAAAAGGTTTAATGTTGTCCAAAAGATTTAAGGACATTTATAAACTTCTGAACGTATTTCATTTTAATTATGAGATGGAGAGAATAGAGAATAGAAAGGACAAATAGAGAGTGTAAGAAGAAAGAAAGAAGAAGGATCTGGAGTTATTTCATGAAAATGTTGCTCTAATTGGTGCATTCCCCGATGTAGCTTCTCTAATCAACCGGGTTGGCATCCCCAATGTTTGACAATGTAACATTTTTTATTAAATATTCTGAATACCTTCCTCAAACTCCTTGTGTAGAAATAACGATGTATCCTTATGTAGAATGTCCTAGATAGATATGGAATAGATAAGGATATGGAAAAAGATATGGGGGTATATTTACTAAGCAGTGAGATTGCAGTGAGATTGGAAAATGGGGATCAGATTTAAACTCTCAGTTTCATTTTGCGCGCTGAAGAATGTGAACTTGAATCTGATTGGTTGCTATGGGCAACATCCCCACTTTTCAATCTCACTGCTATCTCGCTGCTTAGTAAATATACCCCATGGAATCTGATTTGTCTTCTCCAGTTAATAAAATGTGGGAGACAGGGTTGCCATCAGGGGAGGGACAGATAGGCCTACTGTGCCGGGCCCGGCAGGAGAACGCACACTGTACTGGTGTGCTGGACCCTGGCAGGAGTGTGTCTGAATTCACTCAGGTGCCATTATTGGCATCTATGCGAGTTTAAAAATGCCCAATTGCCTCCCGCACTGACGTTTAGACATCGTGACAACGTCACAGCGCCCTGGCATCACATAGGGGGCGCAGGGTTTTTGTGAGTCCCGGGTGATTGTTGCGGTGGACATGGTTGGAGAAGAGCATTTAATTTTTTTACCTCTGCTAGTTGGCCTTATCTTTTCTCTGCTGCCCCAACCCACTCCAACCTTTCCCTAACTCCAATTTATTATCCCTACCAATTTATTATCCCTACCTTCCATACTTTAAGCTCCAACAAACAAGACCCTCTAACCTCTTTTCTCCCACCTCCTCCAGCCTCATATTCATCCCCTCTGCAATGATANGTTTTTTCACACTTAAAAGTCTTATCACTGTGTTCCATCAAAGTCAGTTGTTAAAACATCCTTAACAGACCGTGTACATTTATCATTGACAGAAAAAGAAGGCACTGTACATACCTGTTTTATTAGTGATCTCCCCATGGGAACAAGGAACACACTCAAAACAGCAGATGGGCTGTCCACTTTTCACGGCTTTCCAGAAACCATAGGGGCAGCTTTCACTGCAGACTGAGACTGGGACCTAGGATATGGTCCAAGTGTCCATGAATCAATTGTCATATGAATTAAGTCATGTATTTAGAGTATATATTTAGTTACATTTTCCAATGACCATGAACTTGACCACCCCTTTAACAACATCTCCACCATACAATCCTATCTCACCCAATTCTATGTACTTGACTGTAATAAACATTCTCAATTATTATAAGCATTGCATCTGTATCCTCTCCCTTCAACATCAAGCCAATTTTCTCCTTTGTTGTTCTGCATGGGCCTCTGTTGTTGCTTGCTTTACACAGTTAACACAATGTAAAACACAATGTAGACATAGAATGCACTATATAACTACTGTAAGCAGACTTCAACCAAGTAAAAGTTAACAAAGTTGAACATATTATTACTGATTAGATAACAGAGGAAGGTGCGTCATTTAGATTAGCAATACTGGTTATACAGGGCTCCTACAGAAGCCTCGTAGGACCAAATCTGTTTTTATGAGTGAAGTGATATAACATATGAAGCTTTGTCATTCATGGAATCAGATATGGACCTATAGGGCTTCCATAGAATCCTTATACCGCATTCAGATTTCCAACCCAGCAAAGCCTGAGTTTTTAAACCCAGGCATTTTGCAGGCACAGACTTTCTACCCTCATCCAGATTACAATGTTGACCAAGGAATATCCCATGATTTTACTGAAATTACCCGGGAATAACCTTAACATAATCATGGTTTTTCAAAGGTACCCTTCAGATTACCACCAAAAACTTTAAGTTAAATTAATTAAGTTAATTTCAGTCAACCTGGTATTTCATGAAATACCTAGGTTTTTGGTGGTAATCTGGACATGGTATTATATAATTAACGCTGCTTATCTGAATGACGCAATCTCGTCTGTTAGAATGGAGTGTGCTGCNAAGAAATAATGATGAAGAAGACAGCAAAGGTAGGTACAATTGTAATAGATTAGGATAAAGAAAAATTGTGGACATACAAGGGGAAGTAGAGGAGGTTGCACACGCTTATGGGAACAGTTAAAGACGGCTTGGCACATTTTCCAGGGGCAGCAAACTAGATTGGTAATAAATAAAAATTCCTACCTGATGGCTTCCAGAAGCCCATAACAATAAACTTGTATTTATAGTGAACACTCTATCAGGAGATGCTGCCGTATCGTAACTTCCAACCTTCACCTGGCGTATGTCTCCCTCTGGGCTCAGCTGCCAGTTTACAATGTCATAGACGGCTGGTGGGTCTCCGTTCTCATCAAAGAAGAACTCTCTTCCACTGCTCAATGTCACCTTCACTTTCTTCATATAGTACAAGAGCTATGTGAAGTAAGAGAGGGCTTTTAAACGACATATTATAGAAAACACAGAATGCAAATTTTATTTGCAGAGTATGAAATAGGTAAAAAGATGAACAAAAGTCCATAATAAATATACAAAAGAAACATTAAGCCAACTCAAATGACACTATACAATAATTATATGAAGAGGTACAATAGNGGCAGAATATTACTGAAAAATGGTAAGGCCTAAATTTACTAAGCAGGGAGATTACACATAGGTTGAAAATTGGGGATGTTGTCCATTGCAACCAATCAGATTCAAGCTCTCAGTCTCATTTTACATACTGGAGAATGTGACCTCCAATCTGATTGGTTGCTACGCATAACATCCTCACTTTTCAATCTCCCTGCTTAGTAATGGGGGCAGTGCTATTCTATAGAGGAGTGGCAGGTGGCCTTCAAGGGCAGCTAATTATTTACATGCTGGATTTCTGGAAATATATTCCGGCATATAGATGGAGGAAATGAGGGGTGCTTTTGTCACTCCTCAGGGCCCGTTGCTCTAGCCGATTGCTTAAGATTGCTTAAGATTGCTTAAGATTGCCTAATGGTAGCTCCGGCCCTGGGAGGTTGTGATGTAGGGAACTGGCCCAGTATTCTAACAATGTTGAATTGCAGGATGGGGGGGTAAAATGAATGTCAGTGTTTGCATGCAGGGAGAATACTTTATTGTTGCATGTTGCACACAGATACTGACCAGCGTTACTGTTACACTGTTATTACACTTGGTCTGGAAACATCATTTCTCAACTCTAATACTGTTTGTAACAAATGAAATTTACCTCCCCTGTAATTCAACATGGTTTTGCCCTCTCATAACTTTGCGCTCATAAGTTCAAGTCTGAGTCTGGTCCAATGTGTAGCTTTAAGGGTAGAACACATGATGCTAAATACATTTCAAAGCTGATGAGAGAAATTAGGTTATGCTAGAGAAAGACCACAGGAATGAGAGATTATAAACTATTCATACTGATAAAAAGGTACCACAAAGAAAATCCATAGCACCATGGCACTATACCTGCCAAGGTTTGAAATGATGAATGTCTACGCAGTCTTTATTCGACAATGAACCATTCGCCAACCAATGGCAGTTGTACATATCCTCCAAAGCTTTGGCCACAAGATGGGTCGCGGTGTAGACATTGAATGTGGGTCTCAGACTGGACATATCCGTAAAACTGTTTTGAAGGTTTTCTAGTTTCTCCTGTCCGGTGCAGATCTTTAAGCCATTATCCAAGTAAGTTGTGGAATTTCCGTCCTGCAGAAATTTACAGCTAAAGGCTTGTTCCCAAAATATCTTTATCCAGTCCCCTCCCAGAGGCATGGATGGATGTATCGTGTTTAGAAACTTTCTGAATCCTGGAATAGTCCCACTGTAAAAGGCTAAGCCAATTGTGCCAGAAAGAAGCTCTGAAAATTTCCCGATGTCATATAGACTAGTGGTCGACCAGGCATCACTGGAAACAAATACAATGTTAGAGATGTTTTGCCTCCACATCTCATTTAGAATGGGAATCACCTCCACATCTGTAGCAAACACAACTACAACCTTAACGGTTGACTGCCTAATGACCTGGACAATGTGAGGAGCGTTGCGATCTGGTAGACCCATCATAATATTCTCAGCGAAGGCGACNCAAGCTCCTCTTTTTGTTATCTCTTGCCTAACCAACTGGATGCCTTGTTGGCCGTAGTCATTATCTATGGCCAGCAGCCCAACCCAAGTCCAACCAAAATACAGCACCAGCTTGGCTAAGCCCACTGCTTGGAAGGCGTCACTTGGAACCGTCCTGAAGAAGGATGGAAACTTTTGGCGATTGCTGAGTAGATGGCTTGTTGAGTAATGACTGATCTGTTAATTAAAAGCCACAAATGAATACAATGATGAATACTTTTAAAATGTATTTTATCTAAAGCACTATAAATTACTAATTTATAAAAATTCTTATCTATTTATAAAGTGACTTTATAGTCATATTTATGTTTGTTACGTATTACAGTACATAAAAGTTTCNAGCAAGGCCAAATGGTGGCCTTGTACATACACTCCTTGGCCAGTAGCAATGACACATTGCCTAGATCAAAGAGTTACCTGGCATGGGTACAGGCTGAATCTTGAAAAACATTTCAACATAAACAAAATTCCTATTTCTAGAAACATGAAGATAAAGGAGTTCTTACTTCTTCACTTTCTGAAACCTGAATCAGAGTTAAATTATACAATATAGTATATATTATCTCCTTAAACCTTTATGTATTTATTGTTCTCAAAACTGTTGTTAGTCTAATTTATGTATGTTATGTATTATTGAGTAATAAGACGTCTTATTGATTGATTGATCGATTGATTGATCTACTTATAAAGTCAGATTTATATTGTCCTGATCGTAAATGACCTACCTGAGTGTACCTGGAGAGTCCNAGAATATGAGCCAGGAGGATTGAGTGAGTGGAGACGGCGGGTCCAATAACTGCAGAGAGAGGGACATCGGGTAGACACCGGTAGTTGAGTATGGCCATGTTGGTGCCAGTCAAGACTTGTAACGAGCTCTCTAAATCCAGATGTAGTTCATCACACGAATCATACGCTTGAAAGCCCAGTGTTACATTAGGAAGAATACTGGGGTCGTTGTTAATCTCTTCCAAGGCGAATCTCATGGCTTGGAGCTGCTGATAACTCTCAAAGTGAAAACTGAGATTTCAAGACAAGAATATTAATATTTATACAATCATTGTTTTTTTTTAGACAGTACAGCGTTCACAGAATCCATTGACCAATAATAATTAATCAGATCTAGACTCTTGCATAACAAACCTTGCTGGGGTACTGACGTCCCCTCGTTGCTTGGAATGGTAGATCCACAAAGAATCCAGAATTGGAGCTATGTGCCAGTGTATGTGGGTTTATTTAATTTATTTTATATTATTTCTACTTGAAATTCCTGTCCATCATAAATTGTGACCACAGAGAGTTTAAGAATTCAAATAAACTTAACTTCCACAACAGTGAAACATGAGTCTGGTGCATTTCTGCTGTATGATGTTTTTTAGATGAGCTAAAGACCTGTAACAGGTAATCTGAGACTGAAATGTAACAATAATGCATTTTGCATTCGGTGTAACCCAAAACAAATGATAAAAATGTATGGTAAACACCAGGTAAGTTAAATGCAAATTAAGTATAAAATAATCCTCTTAGCAAACTGACATTAACCTGCAGCTAAAAGAAACAATGCAGCAACTACTATACTACAATAAAGGAAATGGTAGTTACACTAGTTACACAGGAATAAACTGAGCTTTTAAAGGATTTGTGCATGAGCAGCAATTCTTAAGGCCAAACAAACTAATTAAGTAAGTAAAAAAGAAAAAAAGATCTATATAAAGTAATAGTAAACTTTTTTTCTGCAATATATGTATTGGCACTGGGCCAGGTTCAGTTCTTTAGGCACTCATGACTTAAGCTGGCCATACACTATAAGATAAATTGTTGAAATCGAAAGATTTTTCAAGAGTGGGTAAAACCATGATGAATTGCAGGGGGGGGGGGGTATAATGAATGTCAGTGTTTGAATGCAGGGAGAATACTTAATTTCTGCATTTTGTACACAGATACTGACCAGCGTTACTGTTACACTGTTATTACACTTGTGCTGGAAACATCATAATCTCTCACCTTTAATACTGATTACTACTAATGACATTTACCTCCCCTGCAATTCAACATGGTTTTGCCCAGTCTTTAAAAATATTTCGATTGGAACAATTTATCTTATAGTGTATTGCCAGCTTTATTTTAGAATTGGAAAAACAATGTTGAATTGCAGGGGAGGTAAAATGAATGTCAGTGTGTGCATGCAGGGAGAATACTTTAATACTGTACTCACACCTGTATACTCATCTGTAATACTGATTACAATTAAATTTAACTCCCTGCAATTCAACATGGTTTTCGCCATTCTTGACCAAGCCATGAGTCCCTAAAGATCTGCATCTGGCCCAATATTCTTATGCCCATGTGGCCGCATTAGAGAAAGCTCACTTACCTTGAGCAGGTGGTCCTGGGTGGTCTTTCTGTGAAGCGGGTAGGTTGATAAGAGGTGGCGAGGTGAAGCGGTAACACAACTCCCAGCATTATATCCCCCGGCTGCTGAATCCCTCGTAGCTCCNTGTGGCCCAGTTGGCATTGCTGCCCCGTGGAATAGAGAATGAGGTGGGCCCATACAACCNGATAGATCGCTCTACAGGAACTGACCGGCATGCTGCCATTAATCCTGGGAACTAGCAAAGACAATGATTTGAAATACACTGAAATGTACAATTTACAGCAAACTATATAAATATGAATGGCATTAGGACCTAAATTGTTTTTCTTTTCTGAACAAGAACCATCTGTAGATGCTTATTAAACGTCTGACGTGTGCAAAGCAATCCCGATAAGTAACCAGCTTAAAGGTATACGGGACCCCTGCCTCCAGCATAGCCGGTCTCCAGATTTACCGTATGAAGTGTTACATGATGGTGGAAGATAAAGTTTCAGCCTTCTGAGTTACATGTGATTAAAATATTTAATAGGGCTCCGCATTAGTTGGACCCATCATGAGGTCCAGTTGACAAATGATATGTTTGGCAACCACCACATACTAATTGAAGATTAAATAAAATGGGTTTCTATTATATATATATATATATATATATATATATATATATATATATATATATATATGCCTACTGAGAATTGAAGAGACGGCTGTGGTCTGGTCATTTGATGATAGGACACTATGAGTGTCTCTTACCTATGTAACATTGCACAGGCTCTGCTTTTATGCACTACCTCATTTTATTTATAGCCAAATTGTGTAGGTCTTCCATTAACTCTTTCCTAACTCTACTTCACTTCACTCACACTTTCATGATTTCAGTGCTGCGTATATATTGCAGTCTAGGGGTTAAGCCGAGAAGGTGTCTCTGTGGAATGTTTCTCCCTAGAGAGCAAAAGACACTTTTTCTATTGTCTAGGGAGGTGCCAGCTGCTGTATTCATGCTAAACATTCACATGACGAAAATAGAAGTAATATAAAATAGCCTAAGGGCCGTAAAATGTGCAAAATGATCTCAAAGGTATATAGTTCATATAGGTATATATGTATCATATTACATTTCACAAATGTTCTCTATCTACGTTATATTCAACTATATATATATATATATATATATCATATCATATAAAACAAAGTTGAATGTTAGTTATAACCAGTCACGATAGTTATAT
>JABWIB010014550.1:3520-16369 GCA_016617825.1 Platyplectrum ornatum
GTCTGGATCCAGTCTTTGGTGCTTAAACCACAGCAGTGGAGGCTTGGATTATATCTTTAAACATTTTGAAGAATAAATGTATNTTTACAGTACAATAATGTGGGGGTGTAGTTATTCACCCTGAGCTCCATAACCTTCACTTCCATTGTACCTAGCAGCTTCTGCACTATAGATTTAATTTAGAAATATGAAATATAGCACTGCACCCCTGACTGAAATGATTGAAATAAAACGTTATTGTAATCTCCATCTTATTCCTAATCTAGTGAAAGAAAACATGTTTGATTAGTGTATAGTTTCGCAATAAACCTTTCTGCATCCAGCTTACAGTACATGTGAAATGTTGACACTGAAGTTTCAATGCACAACAGGTGCTGTAGATAATAACATGGCTGTGGTCTTATTTGTCATTCATCAGTTATTAAATATCTGTTTTGTTTTTGTTATGTGCTAATATTGGGTTATGTAGCTTCATCAACAAACCTAGTTTTCACTGTCTTTGATATTCACCCCTTCTCTATATCTTCTCTCTGGTTGACAATAACAGACTTGGCTAGAGAGCAAAGCCATATCTTATTGTACACTTGGAGAAATGTCAATGTGACTATTGAGTGTAATGGTACAATGATGTATCAGCTCGGTATTTTAACAACGCTATTTCGACAGTCCCCGTCCCCTGCCTTGCAATCCCAGATTTCTTTAGTTAGAGGTCAGATTAACACTATTCTCTCCATAAAGCTGTGGNCACTCTGAATAGATTGCATCAAAAATGTTATGATAAATCTGACTCTCTTTTGGCTCATAAACTGCACAAGTAAAAGGCCTTCAGTATTATAAGCACACCTACCTCAGCCCCTATTTATCACTNAGAGGATTTCACCAACCTATTTAGAGATTACTATTCTGCACTGTATAATCTAAATGACTCTGATCCACCCAATGCCCCCTCTAGTGAAGCCTTGGATTATCTCTCCTCTCTACATCTCTCTTCTCTGACCNCTTACCAGGTGTCTTTACCTAATACTGCTATTACGATGGCGGAAACCATAACAATATTAAATCCATTAATGCCTCCTCAGCCCTCAGTCCTGATGGTTTTACACCAATTTAGTTAAAAAAAATCATTTGTTTTGGCTTCCCATATGACAAAATTTTCACTTTGACACTGCCACTACCGTGGTCAATATTATTTTTATCCCAAAACTGGATAGAGTGTGCTAACTACCGACCGATATTCTTGATGAATGTCCAGTTGCTTATTTTTGTGAAAATTTTGGCCCTTCACCTTCAACTGACTCCTGCCCTCTTTTATAAACCCGGATCAGTCGGGATTTGTCCTGGGCCGCCAGGCTCTGGATAACACCCACCGCACACGATGGATCTTGTCCGCCTTATACATTCNAGAACTGGCCCTGTTGATTGCGCTAGACGGTTTCTTGGCCCTTATTAGGAGTCCTTTGCACCATAGGATTTATGGGGCGTTTTCTACAGGGTCTCCTCACCCTCTATTACAACCCATCGGCTACCCTGTGTAAGGTAACAGGGCCACCTCTTATCCCTTCCGTATCTATAATGCACTAGCCAAGACTGCCCGCTTTTCCCTCTGATTTTAACCCTTCTAATAGAACCCCCTGCTATCTGGATGCGAGCTAACTCTCCCATTTGTATATCTTCTGATGGCTTTCACGCTCATAAGGTTGCTATTTAGGCGGATGGTGTTTTGTTATCCATGACCGACCCCCTTTCGTCCCTTCTAGCGCACTTCAGGAATTACAGGAGTATGGTCTCTACTCTGGTTATAAAATTAGTCCTCCATTTTTATTTTCCTGACTCTATGCACCATAGTTTGATGCACATGTTCCCTTTCAAATGGGACCTATAGGGATCTATATTACTAAAACATATTCATAACTCTTTGCTGCTAAATACCTGCCTCTGCTATCTCAAACACATACGTACTGAATGTTTCCACCTTTGCACTGCAGTCTTATGTCATCTCTACTGCTTTCCACATATTGTTTGTTACTTTGCAAGTTTTCTTTGTANTGTACCTGATGTATTTTTATTATTTATATGCCTGTGCTTGCATATCACACTCATGAATATCTTACACTTAGCGTTTACATTAGATATAAATATCATTACATTTTCTGAAAAAAACAAGCAAGCAGGAATTATGGTTCATAGTAATACTTTTAAATAACCGTCTTCTAGGGAGGGAGGAGATACCAATCAATCAACAATAAATGTGGATGTTTTCCAATGCAAATACGGGAAACAAAGTCTGGATTTGGTACGGTGGTATTTGTATAATGTAATAGATTATAAACAGAGTGGTGGTCTTGTAAAGGATNACCTGGCTATGTCAGATCATCACAACAAACAATGCAAACAGTATTGAAAAATAAATATATAAATGTGTGACTTTTTTAGTACACGGTCTGGTACCTCACTTGTTTGAATGATCGCCACCTATACTCAAAGAGTCATCCTATATGGTTTCTATGTTTATCTCNTTAATAATGTGGTTGTATCGTATTTTTACTTTAAAAATGTTTGACAATATTATACATGAAANTGAAGGAAAGTGCAGATGAGTCTTAGATGTATTAGAGTATCCACACCAGGAGGTGTAAACATAATGATTGAATATCTAGGTAGACAGCAAAACTTTATAGGGCATTGGTACGACCTCACCTGGAATACTGTGTTCCACTCTGGAGGCCATATCTCCAGAAGGACATAAATACATTAAAGACTGTGCAAAGAAGAGCAACTAAACTGATACAAGGCAGTCGTCAAAAAATATACAAATACACAAAGGAATGAGATACAAACATATAATGTAACACACTTATGTATAAACAATTCACAAACTATTATGTGAATTTAACAGCATTATANATGTATGTAATATGTATATACTCTTTTTTATGACATGATATGATGATGAATAAAAGCTGGGTATTTAGTATTTAGTAAGATCATTTTGATGAAAATATAGGTAATAAAATATATACCTTACTTCAGGTGCTGGAATTCCAACCACAATGCAATCCAATTGTACTCTACTTCCTTCAGTAACTTCCCTACTTTTTAATTTCTGTATAAAATTTGGAGGCTGCCCTATCGTCTCTTCTAAATAAAAAGAGGAAGCTGCATCGGTTTCTACTTGAAGATTCTCCTTATTAATTTCAGGTTCTACTTGCTCCAAACTCTCCGGATTTTCAGAGACAATAGAAACTATCTCNGTGTTTGTCAGAGGAGATAGAGGCCGCTCACGGTTTTCTGACGGGCTGGTATAACTGGAGATGTCCTCTTCAGGAGTTGCACTTTTTAAGTCACGTTTGCTCCTTCGATTTTTTAATGTCTTAGGCCTGATCCGCTTGGAGCTGTTGGCTTTAAATAGTGAAGAAAGCTCCTCTATGAAATCTGCTGCTTTATTTAGAAACTCTTTTTTAGACTCTGACTCATTACCATAGGGATTAATTCTCTGTTGCCTTTTCGTATCCTTAGCATCTTCTGCAGAGTTCCGTGTAGCTTTTATGACATGATCTTGCCGAAAGTTTGACTGTCCTTCTTGGGTGATCGGANGCTGGCTCTGTAATGAAGATCTTTCAGCAGATTTGACTTGTTTCCTCAGTTCCCTGGGTGGACATTTAACAGCAGCCTGCACCTCTTTCTGTTTTCCATCATGGTCAATTGATTGCTGTGCCAAGTGTACACTTTGGTCTAGTTCCTCCTGGCTCAGAAAGGCAGAAAGATCAGAAAAGTCATCTGTTCCTCCTAACTCATCAACTTTGGCAGAGCAGGGGCTGTGATGATATGAGTGGGAGGAGGAGATAGCAGTGCTTTGTTCACTGTTCTCGTGATGTGTTATAGACTCAGTTATGTAGCTCTCTCTGAGAAGCTGAGAAATAGACGTAGAACCTTCTATATTATCGTCTTGCATGCTGTTGATAAAAAGAACAAGGACCAACCATGTGAATAAAATGGTGGCTTATTCTCCAGTAATGTACACAACATGTCAGTGAGGTCACTATATCTAACAAGACATAAACAGAAGAAACTCATATAGCCAGTTGATCAGATCCACAAGAGCTGCATTGGATACGCTTTCCAGACAGAGCCATAACTAGAATTTATAGTGGCGCTAATTTAGTATTAAATAAATTAACATTAAATAGTAATATTAAATAGTAACTGGCNTGCCATTCAATTTTGTATCCTCGGAAGCCACCTCTGTAGCACACCCTAAATTTGACCTTGAAACCAATAAAACTTTCAGCAGGCAAGGGTTACCTTAAGCCATCTGACTAGAGGACATAGAAATTTCCTGTATGGAAGTCTGGAATGTGTATACTGTAAATAGACTGAGAGGAAATGATCACTTGATAACACAACCCTTTCCTATGTGACGTGTCATCAGATGGGTCAAAATATGTTCCAATTGGTTAGCATGAATTTACAATAGTGTGGGAAAGCGTCTTTGGCCCAACTACAACACGCAATGAGCAAAAGTCAGATCTGGCCCAAACCATACATCTTAATGAACCAATATATTGAAGGGCGCGGGGGAACTCTTATAATGTGATTGTCATTACTAGAAAAATATGTTGCATTTCATGTTACTTTTTAATTATTAATTATTANCAAGGAAACCCACAGTAACCCTACATTGGTCATTTACTTTTTTATATCACATCTAAGTATTTTACCAGGCTTCAGCTTGTATTTTATTCACATTTGTATTATTCATTGTTCTATTGATGTAAATCCAGAGAAGTTCTGTCATCAGCCCTCACAGCTACTATAGGGAGGAAGGAATATGTAAAAGTCATTTGTAATTAGATAGAAGTCATACACAGATTCATCCTTTTTCATTCATCCATAAGCTGAAACTTATATACTTATAGACTTGTCTGTGATTCTTTATCAAAGGATGTAGTATGGAATACGAAACTCTGTATAAAGTAACCTTTACAAAGTAACCTTTGTGGGTCTGTCATGTACAGTATACTTCTGTCAAATACACACCAGATAAAGCAGTATTTGAGTAACTACTTTAAGAACTAATGAATGGAACATGTAAAAATAACAATTTTGTCCTTCTCTTTACCAATAGTTCCATACTCCTTCATTACGTAAGGTGGTTGTGAGGATGTTCTGGAAATTTTATGGTAGTAGTCAACTCACATAACACCATCCAAGAAAGTGTCCTTCCCCTTGCCTGCATGTAAGTAGAGATTGCACAGCTCTCTGATCTCGTAACTCCACTACTGAGCTCAGTATGCAGTACTGGTAGTTGGTAGTGGAGGTCTGGATTCAGTCCAGTACTTTTAGTATTACCTTACTTGGTTTTTTCATATATCACTATAGTTCTTATATTATTTATCATTTAGTTACATTTTTAACTTTCTAATGGTTACATTACAAAGTCAAGTAATGTAATAATAATTACATAATAATTACTTAATCAGAACTGACTGTTACCTATGATCAGGATGGTTGTAAAGGTTTCAGCTGTATGTGTTACCCATCCAGAGAGCACTGTATCTCACAGATCTCTAGAGNAGTGGTTCTTTACTTATTTCTGGTGTGTACCAGTTATCCATTATAGAATCAGGTTAAGTACCACTGACCAATTCCATTCTGTACCCATTACCTTTCTTCAACCTTATCACTCCCTCTGCACTACTGTTATAAGCAAGTTGACTAAATTATTCATTAACATATTTTTACAGACCCATATTTACCCTTCTACGCTACTCTGTTATTAGAATATTGACTAATTATCTATTTTACATATTTTACAGACTCCTCACTCTTGTATATATACACATTTCCTATATTATCATGCCAATACATTCCCTCTCCCCACACACACACACACAAACACAAACACACACACACACACACTATTTTATAGTTTTTGGAATGACTTTCATTCCAAAAACCATTGCTCATGGTTTAAATAAAATACTACCAGACAGGGCTACAAGATATTTACATTTCATATAACATACTCTATGCTACTATGATGTGTGCTTCTGACTGGTTACAGAAAATCCTCTCCACACCTACTAAAGTGCCCAAAATCTATCTGTGCTTTCACGAAAATGCAGATCTGGTCTGATATGGTATGATACTAGATAACAGAATAACAGAAATGTTTTACAACTGAATCATCATTGTTTTCCACATGCTCAGTTCTGTTAATGCTCCACCTGTACCCAGCACCCAATACGCTGTGGCCCATCCTAGATTACAGTTCCCCACATTCCCACTATTTCATTTCTGAATCTTTACTTTTCTTGTTTGAACTGGCCTGCCACAACATGTCCACCACCCACAGCATTTCTCTGTCTATGTTCCTTGACAATGAATTGTGCTGTCAATACAATATCCCTCCCATCTCCTTGTCCTTCCTTAGCTTTCCAAATAATACCCCGTTCAGACTGCAGGCAAAAAGCCGGGGCTTTCATGAAATTGTGGGGCTTCATGTAGTCTTAATGGTAACCCTGTCTTACACCCAGCTAAAAAGGAGGGGTTGATGGAAAAAGCTGGCTCCTGCACAGCGTATGCACAGTGTTGACCCGGGAAACCCTTGTGCAGTATGAATGGACCGGCTGCAGATCGCCGGAGTTTGAAAACACTGGCAAATCTAGAAGGGGATGTGTTTGCAAGTGGACAGTCCCACAATCTGTCGTATAGGCTGGGCTTTATTTAACCACTTTGCACTTGGTGGACCCAGGGCAGGAGAATACAACATGTATCTTTGTATCTGACATCTCTACTACTCCTATGGTACAGCTGTGTGTATGATGCTGTCAGTGGAGGTCTGCTATCCAGAGATAGCGTCTCCAGGATACCCCCTTTGATACAATTCCCCAGAAGTATAATACATTGTGCTGTGGCATGCTATGATGGACAGTAGCAGGACATGGTTTTGTTTCTTTTACGATGCCAGGATGGGTTGCCTTGTTTAAGTGCCAAGTGTGGTACTAAATATAGGCATTCCCTTTAGTATTTCATAGTTTCATGCTTCCATGAATCTCCTCCTTGAAGTTGGAAAACATAAGGTAGCTTTTAGCTAAAAATTCCTGAATAATGCAGCACAATGTTCTAGACAATTGCCACAAATAGAGACCACCGCTGCAAGAAACTGTTCCTTCAGAGTGACTCTGATGACTCTCACATTGCTAAAACCCAAGTGCAGACAGGTGAGTTNTTCCCAATCTTTTTTCTAATTCTTAAACTAACCCTCCCATAACATTACCTTCCATGCAGCCTAAAACTGCCAACCCTGCCCCCCACAGCCTAAAGCTCCCCTCCCCACATCTTAATCCTCACCTTACCTTCCCTGCATCCTAACCTTAACCTTTCCTTTCTCCGATCCATCCCTTTCCTGCAGCCTAACCCAAACCTTCCCCTTCTATGTGCCAAGCCCTCATCATAGCCTAACCCTAGCCTTTCCCTTATACGGTCCATCCCCTCCCTTTTGCCTAACCCGAACCTTCCACCTCAATCCCCTTGTTGTAAATTGCAGAGATCCACAAGGTTCCATGTAGAGCTGTTGGCAGCTGTTTGCGTAATTAGTGACATACTACTCCATTCATTAAAATTATTTTCTAATTCTTATTAGTTTTTAATTGCACTTATAATACTATTTTTAGTTGACAAAATCTAAACGATCAAAAAGTTCGGCACTTGTATATCTGTCAAAACACTGCCATGAAAAACATTATTCCTTCACACAGTCTNTACTACTTAAACCTAAAGATGATACTGCTCTGGTTCTCTTTCACTTTCTCTATATGAAGGCATCTGCAATATATTTAGGGCCAAGCAGGATGTCTGCTGACATATTTTGTTTTGGTAGCTTGGGTACAGTTACATCAGTATGCATATGTTCTCTTTCTATGCTAAGGAGCANCAGGAGATGTACAATCTATGATTTACCTACATGCCAAAACCCTGCCCACCTGCGCCAAAGCCCCATCCTCCTTTTTGGACCAAACCTGAAAAAAAGCCACTTTCCTGCCAGTTTGTCCCCGTAGCGATACAAACTGGTAGGAGGGAGGGACAGCGGGACAGTCCCCCAAAAGCGGGACTGTCCTGCTAAAATCGGGACAGTTGGGGGGTATGTCTTTGTAGCTATATAAGAACATACAGACAGGGTGTTTGGAAAGTCACTGTGCACTTTTTTTCCACTTTTATTATTGAACCGCATTGCAAAGTTTGGTCACTTTGTTCATGTCTGTCATGTTCTCATGTAATAATCTTGACCACAATGACATGATAAGGACCTGTTACCTGGAGATACAGGAACTGCAGTCATCATCACCACATATAATAAAAGGGCTGAATAAGGTAAGCAATGGTGAGGAGGCCTCCCAAGACAAAGGATGTAGAGAGACTGGATGGAGCCCTCTCCAGGGCTGTCAATCAGGGCAGGGGAACAGGTGCCCCGGGTGCGGGAGACCGAACTTCTACCCACAACCCCTTTCTCCAGCAGGCCACCTATATCCGTCAGTTGTGACAGGTTTCTCACCTTGTTCTATTTTATAATGGACATATGCCACATGCAACATGTTATTTATTCATTTGTCACACACATTCCAAGAAAGTCAATAATTGTGGACTCATTTCTTTAAAACATATTCATTCCAAAAGCATCCTTCCTCCAGTTTAGGTTTCATTAATGGGTATCTTTTCTCAGAAGGTTCTTGTAAGAAATCAGGGCCAAAGGGGGCTGCCAATACAATGGACTCCATTTGTAGCTATCATGATTTGATATGCAACAATTAAAGACCCCATCCAGTCCATTACACAAGGGAAGTGGATGCAATGCTGGCACATGAATAATGTATCTATTTTAGGCTGCACTTAAAGGGACAAATGGACATTTGGTAGTGAAGGTATTTTCCAATACATTGCTAAGGACAGGATTCAGACTTCCTTGAGCAGAGGACAGAATCTTTGGTGACCAGAAATGTCACCTCTATATAAACTAGTTTTGCCAAGGTGAAAATTAGCTTTAGGACATAAGGAATTTAGTGGAGATACTGTTACGTAATATACATTCACAATCATAAAAAAAGCTAAAAAGATGAGAAAAATAGCAATAAAGGGCTGTATTCAGATTCCTCAATATCCAGCTACTATTTATTTATATTAACTGATTAAAATATTTGCGCATTTACCCAGATTGAAGAGGAATTATAATCCCAATCCGGTGACTCGGTTAAGTTTGCATTTGTCCATTCCATTTCGTTCACAATACATGTCAATTACCTCTCACTTATGCATCAAGGACTTCTCCTGAGATGCCTTCCTACACTGGAACGACCTATCAGGCTTTTTAATACTCTCCAAGCCTTCAAACACTCCCTCAAAACCCATTTATTTAGACTAGCCTCCCCCACCTAATCCTTCTACCCTCTTCCTCCCTATGTCTTCGTAATGTCCCCTCCCTCTAGAATGTAAGCTCACATGAGCAAGGCCCTCTCCCCTCCTGTCTTCTACCTTACCTGGTCCTATCTGCTCCCCTTTTCTATTCATCCTGTGCTGTATACTTATCTCTCTTGTGCTGTATACTTATTTTCCATTGGCCCAAAATGCCAATAATCTGCAAATTTCCTCAAGGTAGCCCCTAGTTATAAGTATTCTGCCTATGTAAGTGAGAGTGGTTAAAGTGATGATGCTTGAATAGTGAGGATCCCTCTAAATCCTTTGCTCAGGTATCCAATCGCAATGAACANACTATGGGATTCACTGCAATTCCATTGTACGAGAAATTCCCTTGTCAAGGTGTTATTTTCAATGGTAGCTATGTATGAAATATTGAAATATTACTGCTGAATCATGTCCCAAGATTCAAATAACTACTACTACAGGTAGGATGTCATTACAGCAATTAAACCATTACTCATTTAGGGGATTAGGGGACTTGTGTTGATTTGAGAAATTTCACTAGATTTCATGATTAACCCTAATCCATCAGCCAGAAATCCAGCAAAATCTAACAAAGGTCAGAGGTGGTTCAAGTCTTTCTATAGCCACAGAAGAGTCCATTTTACTTACACTTTCACTAGGGACTATTAACAAAGTATATGTGGCCAGCACATCCACATAACTATTGTGTGTATACTATTTAAGTGTTGTCTAAATGAACATGACTTTTTGATTAGTGCAAACACTTCTATTTGGAATGTAATAAGGGCTGAGCAACCAGTGCCATCGGCCATGGCACAGGACCCGCATGGGCACCTGCATACTGCACCCTCCATACTGTCCTGGCAGCAGGTGCAGGTCCCATGCTTCACCCCCCACTTCTATTAACGTTCAGCNGTACAGGAAATGGGTATCTACATCATGACGTCATGCCCAGATATGTCTTGGAAACATCAAGACAATACTGTTGGATGGACCTTCCTTCTTGGCGGTACACCAGTACTATACTTGGAGTCTGGTAAGCAGATTGTGCAGAGACAATGCATAAACAATTTGATTCTGGACTGTTTAGTGGACNTATACTTATTAGTGATATGAATCTGGCGGGTCATTCTCAATTAACATTAACAGTCCAGATGGAACGGNCTAGATGGTATTGCTATTATATTAATACATGTAATTTGTGTAACAATATTTAGATTTTAGGTAGGCGTGTAGATTTTAGATTTCACAGCTAAGCTAAAATATAAGGAAGAGAAGGAAGCCAAATTTCTGTCTTTCCCAGGGCCCGGACATTTCTAGCTATGGCCCTGCATTATGTGGTAACTTTTCTATATCTAAACTGGATTTTTAGATTACTACTATTAAGACCTAAGAGGAGGGAAAGCAAATGTTTACATTTCAGTATGCCAACACAATGTCATACTCAGAGCACAGCCGCTGTCACTGAGCCGGAGCTATGCAGCGTCTTTCCTTCCAACACAAAATCTTTAATTAGTTCACATATAACAGGTGCCATCTCTCTTTTGTTACTGTCACTCAATGACATTTGCAATCCTGGCACTGATAATGGTAGGAACAGCAACATATTTGAAATGACAGCAGCTCACTGGCATCATGTCCTGGCTATTAAAGGGAAAGTGTCACTTGTACATTTTTTTTTTAAGTGTAGTGTATGTAGCCTAATAAAATAAATACAAGCGTCTCATCTGTGTGTAAGGATATATGTAGTATTTAAAAGTTGTAGCTTGCTCATCATTGGGAAGCAGGAAGGCTATACCTCGTTCCATTCTGTTCATAGAGAGCCCCCAAACAGGGGCGGAAGTANCTCAACTCAGGTCCTATTGCAAGGACGTGGGAAGTAATGCTGGGTACACATCAGAAAGATCATCTTTCCAATCAACAGATAAATGACCCTCACAGCAGAAATCTGTTACATTTGTACTCACAAAATATGCCTTATGTGAGTACACATGTAACAGATTTCTGCTGTGAGGGTCATTTATCTGTTGGTTGGAAAGATGATCTTTCTGATGTGTACCCAGCATAAGGGGGATGGGACTAGCACTATGCTCGCCTGTATCTGGCGAATGTACAGGGCGGTTATCAAACACTCTGCGCCCGTGCAGACAGCTAACAGGGGCAGTGCTGAGCACTGTTAATATATACATTGGTGGCAGTTGTCCTGCTGATCAACAGCCCAGCTATCACCTTTGCCAGCAGAGGACAGCTTACAGCATGGTTGCCAACTTTTGCAAACGAACATCAAGGAGATTATAATAGCACTATCAAAGCTCTGCACCAAAGGGTATTATTATTAAATAATGATGGTCCCCAGGAAGTTTATGTATCAAGGCCCAGAATTTCTCTCAGCGGCTCTGCTTAGAGCTGTCCTTCCTTGGGTGTCCTCCATAGGTGAAGGATGGGCAGCTGCTACAATAGTTGTCCCACATACTCCTATGCAATATAGTGAATTTGCTATAACCACCATAATAATGAACAGGATATTTGGATTAGAAAATGTCAGTTTAGGGAGCAGGTTGCTTTTATAAGTGGATTGGATTCATATTAACTGACTGCCTCAGCCTGGGAGATTTGCNGAATATTCTTGGCATACTGGGAAAGTTGCCGGGAATCCGGAGTCTTACCGAAATTCTGTGAGAGTCGGCAACCCTGATACAGCGGGATGTGGTGCAATACCTCTAGTCAAAAATATCTAAAATCCAACTCAATGTTTATAATAGGGTCACCCCTGTCATCTAACTCTTCCCAACCCATATTCCTGTCTGTATGAACAATATATACTGTGTCGTTTACACTGGTAAAACGGAGAAAAAGGTTAGTAATGTTGATTTACCAGGTAGCACCTTGAGTCTCATGAGAGATGTATGAAATGTTTCCCCAGTAAACAAACGTCAAGCATTCCTCAGGCCTGTGCTGATATTCTGCCAGCACATTTTGTAGCTGTTATCAAGTACTGAGCTATCATTAGTTTCATTTTTGCAGCTAAGTGCAAAAGCACAAGTGTCAAAATATTTGACATTATTTCATGAAATGTTTTATACACATAATGGTTCTATGTGTGTAAACCATTAATAGAGGCAACTGTNTTTTAAAACATCTTTGCTACATTACATACACATTAAAAACAAAACAAAGCAGACAACTCACTTTCAACTCAAGTGACACATACAAATANCCAGAATAAATGTACATTTTACAATGCAAACAACACAACACATATAAACATTTTAAGCAACAGCACGTTTTACAAGCTTTTAAACATGCTTTTAGAAGGAGTTCAACTGAAAAAATTGTAAGTTTGGTTATCTGTAAAAATGTATTTACTTATACTATACTTATTATTATTATATATTTAGACTATACTTTACA
>JABWIB010014556.1:0-12531 GCA_016617825.1 Platyplectrum ornatum
TATATATATATATTTGTCCCTCTCTCCCCCTCTCCCTCCCCCTAATGTCTTTAAATAGAATATAGCACATATTACCCCAAAACCAACCACATTGAGTTGCAGGACGAGCTCTAATGCTACCAAGGAGGTATGCTGCACTATCCCCCTGCCTCACACCTGTAATATGTAAATGTATTGAATATATTATTTTACTTAATTTTACCAATAATATAACACAAGTTTGTGTTGAAATTTAAATTCCAATATATATTGAACTTTATCAAAATAGTTTATTTCAAATTGTGTTTTTAAAGATCAAGATTTTTATTTAGTGTGCAGGAATATCCAGTTTTCTAGGACTTAATTATCATTATGTTTGTATTTCAGGTATGAACAGCAGAGAGATAATCTTAACCAGCAATCCTTCAATATGGAACAAGCAAATTATACCATCCAAACACTAAAAGATACAAAAACAACGGTAGGCTTNTAATATGTGGTAAAATAATACACACACACACATATAAAATCTACCAATCTACTGCGGTATGTTTTAAATATTCACGTTGTGCTCTATATATACTGTTTTATATTAACATAATTTTAAATCTGTTGTGAACTCTTGCTTCATATGGTCTGGTTAAGCTACTCTCTGTGGTGTATAATCGTCTCTGGCACTCTGGATTCCGCATACTCTGCAGTCTTCTGTGTACAACTAAAAAGGAGAAAATGAAGTCACAAGAAGCTGGACGCTGCTATGGCAGTGCTGGAATTACATGGCCTGGACATTTAAAGAGATGTCATCTAATGGAGTCCCATACCACTCAGGTGTGATTTGGACTAAAAACACGCATCTGTCTGTGCATATCTTCATTAAATGACATCTTCAGTAATGTTTGGTTTATGTGATTTTATCCGCATTTTTTGTGNCTTCACCATCTCCTTTGTTCCTCATACATGGCACATTTCCATAATCCNAGCTATTCATTATCACTGTTTTCCATGATATTTCAATGTACNTTTTTCTTTGATTATCGGTTCATTTCAAATACTACTTTGTACCTTTTGAATTCATTGTCTGTTTATTTTGGTGTTTTCCCACATGTAGCTTTACCATTTAACTCCTGTCTAGACAGATTTACATATCATGACATGTCTTATACAAAATGTATTTAAATCAGTTTAGAATGATAGTTCCTCTTCCTCCTTAGAAACTGACATGAGACATTTGACCTTTTATATGTTTTTATTTAACAACCTTAGGTGGATGCAATGAAAATAGGTGCAAAGGAAATGAAAAAGGCTTACAAGCAAGTGAAGATTGATCAAATCGAGGTATGTTTGTCACTACGCGTTATTGTTTACATTAATATGTGTTGGATTGACTTAATGGTTACTTTAGTAGTAAGGAACATCATAAGAAGCAACCCCCAGATGTAGATTATAATACCAAACAAGTCAAATAAACAGAATGGGAAACAAAAACAAAAAACAACCAAAGACATCTCTTAAGATACATAAATAATAGCATATACCATTTACCTCCCTCCCCACAGAAATAAGTACCAAATGTTTTAGCGATCAATGCAGAGACTCAGAGATTTGGAGACTCGTTGTTTTAAGGTAAATTTGAAGGTATAAGATAGCCATAGCAAGCATAGCATAGCGTTGCTATGTGGTCTACTAGCTTACATGTTTTAACATTGGCAGCAGACAAATCCCACCTAAATCAGATTGTCATACAAATGTGCCACAGGGAGCCTGCTGTCCTGTCTACACCAAGCAGCGCCACTTTTTTTTTATTGAGAAATGGTAACAAATAAACACAACAGAATGCAAGTTATAAAACAGCAGTTGGTACAGAGGAAACACTAGAAAGGGAAATAACATGAGCAACAACCGAACAGAAGACATAGTTCTAAGCCTGGGGTTACTGGGGTCNGCTGATGCGTGTCACCCCACTTTCTAGTCTTATGTAATCTTAGACTGAATGTTGACATGTTCCAAACCCATCATTTAAAATATGCTTTGTTTTCTTTTTGGTTTAATAGCTACATGTTTAAATACTAAATAACTATGCAAATTGTGTTGGCTTTACCTCAAGAGCTTGTTTGGTCACTATGTGGTCTAATGGCTTACTTTTTCAAAACTATGTAAAATTTTGGTACCTTTACCTAGTTTGTTTATAAGTGAATATCTTCCACAGTTCTCATAGATAAATACACAAAATGATAGTTGCTCAAATCAATTTCTAAGTTTGCCATTTTTTCCTCACATGCATATTATATTTGTATATATATTTTTTTTTATTTCCGGATATTATGCAAATTTTATTATTTAACAGACATGACTGGCATATGTGACAACTTTACTTAACGTTAAGAGACATTGAATTAATTCCTACAGCTTTCAAATATTTTGGTTTTGTGTTTTTGTTTTACTGATTTACGAATTTAATTCATATGGATGTTTTTTTTTTTCTGATTAAATCTATTATATATTGATATCGATAATGGGCCATGGGTGACTTGCGTATTTTATTTCCCTTATTAACAGATTAAAAGCCATATAAATCTAATCACTTTGCCTGTGAGGATTCAATTACATTACTGTGCAGTTAAAATGGCACCTGGTGATTTATCTCATGAATGAGTTAACAAATCCCTATAATGTATCCTCCAGAGTAATAGTCTGGTAATAAATATCATAGCATTATTAGCAAATACTGGTGAAGTCTCCTGTTTTATATTTCTTTTTTCACTTTGCGTTCCTGTAAACATCTATTTGGAAATGTTGCTATTTTTGTATTTTTTCTTTTATCAGTAAAGTTTGTAATTCACATAAAATGTTNTTTTAAAGGATTTACAAGACCAGTTGGAAGATATGATGGAGAATGCAAATGAAATTCAAGAGTCACTTAGCCGCAGCTACGGTACTCCAGAGATTGATGAGGATGACCTAGAAGCTGGTAAGTCAGTGCCAGCATGTTTAATGTTGCAAATAATGTCTCAGATATATAGATTATAATCTTTTATTGAATAACATTATTATTTATAGATGACTTTTGTTTTTCATGTACTTAAACACAGAACTTGATGCATTGGGAGATGAACTCTTGGCTGATGATGACAGCTCCTACTTGGATGAAGCAGCCTCAGCCCCAGCTATACCTGAAGGAATTCCTAGTGACTCGAAAAACAAGGTACTTCATTGCAGTTTATTTTTCTTTTATTCATGACAAAGAAAACCATACAGTGATTTTTCAAGTGCCGCTGGAATACTACACTATTATATGTACATATAATATTATGTTTTCAAAAAGAGAAATAAGTAACAAAAGTTGAACTTTAGCAATGTAATTCTAGTGTCCTCCTAACTCTTGTGTCTTCTCCTCAGGATGGTGTGCTAGTGGATGAATTCGGACTACCACAAATCCCTGCTTCATAAATGTACATGTTGGTACAATTATCTCAAGTCAACGAACTAAATATATCCCTTTTTCACTGGGGTTTCTTGTCCTTTTTGCTTGACATTTATTTAACAAACTTACATTTGTGGAGCAGAACAAAATCAAGAACTTTGGATTTCATTTTTAAGCTGTTGCTGAAGTAATTACATCCTGGTTTCCTTCATGTGAAAGAAATTCTTTGCACTTCTGTTACTTACTGGGAGCAACTCTCAACAGCCCAGATTCAGAAGTNATTTAACAAAGATATGTTGTCTTCGGTACACATGCAAGGATGACATTTACTGGCAGACGTGGTTTCGACATTGTATTTTCTTACGGGCATGTCATTTTATTCATCATTTTAGTATAAAATATCCACCTATAGTACTTTAAGGTCATCATTATAAGTCATGTAACAAGATGTAAGGCAGTAGTCTTTAAAACTAACATTCACAATTAGCAGTACATTTTACTCTTTACAGCTTCATCGCCATGATTAAACAAATAATTTAAAATAAAAATGCTCTTGTATATGTTTTGCATTTTCATTTCCAAAAATGGTTGTGGCAATAGGGGAATAGAATTATCTAGATCTTTGTCTTCTTTAACTATATATAATATAATAAAAAGAAAAATAATTTTCTTCTGCTTTTATTCTTGTTTATCCAAGTCTGTTTCAGCCATTTATTAAAGACTGTAAGCAATGACAACAGCAGACAAATTTGTTTACAATCTATTAAATCCAAATNCATTAAATGCTCAGTGGGTAGATTGGTGTGAATAAAATTATANTGTACATTGTAAGTAGATTGTTACAGGCACAGCAAAACTGCTGGAACTATGTGCTATAACTAACATATATGCATATTGTTTTNTCTTTTTGTGGCTGGATCAAAGCCTTATCATGACTATGATTTATTTGGATTATTGGAGCAGTAGGCAGTTATCATTGCCCCTCTGTGTATATGTGAATGGGGGTCATTAATCTAATCTGCCTCTGAGACACTGATGTAAATCATNTTAGGGGGAATTGCATTAGGAGATGTACTGAATGGTGTAAATTGTGTCAGCAATAACAACGCTAAGATCAAGAGCCAGAGTAGTGAATCTGCCTTGTTTCCATTTAAGATACAGATTCTGGTGCAAAGCCTGCATCCACTCCTTTTGCATCCAGCATATTTAAATGAGAGAAGGGGTGTTCCTCACCCCTTGGAGGATATTGGATAATGATTAAGAGCCAATGTAGTCTGACAGAAGGGTTGCGTTGAGGTACAGTGGCGAGAGGAAGCACAGTGTAGCTGCCAAGTTGAGTTTTGATTCCTGGGGGGAGACTACAAAGGAGGATGTTGCAGTAGTTGAGGTGGGAGCGATTTCACTTCTCAGTGGTTTGTAGATAGCAAGGGTCAAGCTGAGACTATGTTTTGGAGGTGAAAGATTGGAATAAATATATAAGGGGAGGAGAGAGGAGTCAAGTCTAGTCAGAAATAAAATGTTGGTTGTATTTAAATCAGAAACTCACATAATTTGCCACAACAAAATATAAAAGACATTCACTAAATAGCAGAATAATGGAATGGTAATTACTATTATGGCCAAGTATATTTTTACTACAGCAAACATCCCAGCTAGCAGGATGGCAAAGAAATATGCCAGTTTTACCCTAGAAAAAAGATAGGTAGGCATCTGTGTCACTCACCTTTCCTCNTCACAGAAGTAGACCAGGAAGAAGAGGGAGTGCTCACAAAGACGACCAATTGACCTCAGCATGAAATATTGGGGGCTTGCTCCCAGCATATTTTACATTTGCAAGTCCTAATAAGTACAAATAAACACTCCAGGTATGTTAATTACATGATCATCATCTACAACAAAAATTGGGACAATCACTGTATAGTTTCTGTCATTAGAGTATAGCTTTACTTCATTTAATAATAGAAACATTTAGAGTTGGCAACCTCATTTATCCAGANGTCCTCTGCAAATTAAAAAACTGCATTAGCTTACCCAGATCCAGAAATAAATTTCCCTTCTGAGAATNATAATAGTGGACAATAAATTATGACCAGACCTGTACCCACGCTGCCAGCTTCTCAACCATAGTCCCATCAGTCCTGGCTTCACAATCTATTAGGGCAAATGTAAAATTTGAGGGAACATATTCCATTTTATCTCACTGAAAGCATGTTGTCAACAATATAATTCAGAAAGAAAAACCTCACACAAAGTCACTTAGAACACTAGTCTTTATTACAGATCATAAGCCATCAGGCACCATCAGTTGAAAAATGTGTAAAATATTTAGAAAGCTTTNGTTTATAAGAGGAAGGGAGATAACCCTCAAGTTACTTAACACAGTAATATTCATTTTAATTAAAAATAAAAACACCATAAAGCAGCAAAATTCACAGTTGCATGGATATGATTTTAAAAACACTCAATTTGCCCAATCTAAACATAAAGCACTGTATGTATGCAGTACACACAGAGACANGAATTTTCACTATTCACTTATAACAGCTTGCAAAAAAAGCACTTATTAGCAGGTTTCTTCCAAGACGGTCATTTGCTGCACTGCGAAACTACTACTGCCCTGTTCTGTGTGCTTGTCAGCTCTAAATCTACACAGGGCTTGGAAATGTGCTTCCATGATCTGTAACAGTTAAAGTGACAAGGGATTGGTAAACCTGTCCATGAAAATGCTTTTATTAGTAAAATAATTTATGTATTCAGGTGTCTCCTAAAAAATGAATNGTGCAGAAAGTATTTTCAGTTCTTGATTTGTGTCCATTTATTCTTCCCCCTNCCTCTGCCCTCCATTAATTAAACCTATATTGTTACATTATGGCAACTGCAATATTTAAAGCTTTGTGCTTGGATTTCCAATCATTGTTGATAATTTTAAATAAAGGTGAAACACTGAATATTTATGACAGAATGGACTGTAAACGTTCCCGCTATGCATAGCAATAGCCACACATCTGAACCATGGTACTATCTGTGACATTTCTATGGTCCGTGTTGGTGTGGGTCTCTCAACATCCAGGAAACATGAACAAAGCTTAACTGGCTTCAATTCATAGCTGGTTCAGACTTTTTAGTGGAAAAGCAGTAATGATTCACTGGTAAATGATTAAATGATCACTTGAAATAACTGTCTTAAATGTGGTCTAGACAGAATGAAATTATTATTAATACAAATATTATGAAAATATTTAATATTCCAATAATGGGAAAGAAATTCCTCCTGAAAATAGTCTGCTGTCTTGCTAATACCTGCAAAGTACTGACAAGAGTTAATATACTACTAAAGGACTGACTGAATGACGGCGTGCTGAGATTCTTGCACTTGTCCTCTTCTAACTAGTTAATTGCCATGAATAAATATTTAGTTTTTTGAAAAGATGAATATAAATGCCATTTTAAAGAAAATACTCTGGTTGATCATGTTACCATTTGTATAAGTATATAGTTCGACTGCTATTTCACCTGAAAATGTCAAAATTTTTCTCACAAAGTTTTATATACGAATAATAAATATTGTAAACAGAGATATCTGGTGTAAATGTACAGATGTGATAGGGCAGATGTCTATCACTACTGATACATATAAGTATATGATTAGGAAAGGTAGAAAGGTTTGGTCTTACATGCAGCCAGCTAATAAAGTGTATTAAAGCCTTCGGTTCAGGCAGGCTCATTATTGTGCACTGAAATCTTGTGTTACCGAGGACAACAAGCACAATCAAATATTACTGGCTGTTGTCCTAACAACCACATAGTTTGGTGGAGACCTAATATAGAATGAAGTGGTTAGGTGTTTACATTTTCAGCACTGGTCAGTGTATTGAGGGGATTGTAGAAGATACCCATAACAGGGTTGTACTATATGTTTAGCAATGCTCTTCTCTGGGATACTTAGCAGCAGGCTGCACAGTTTGGAATCTTCTATACAGATATAACACATTCTAGCAATGGCACAAAATTTTACTCCGACATCTTTAGTTTGCAAAGAGTAACAGNGGTTCTGAGACAGCGCCTCCAGCAACTGGATGTTGTGTGTATGTAGGTTTATGGCAATATTAGAACCACATAAAATATGTTCTGGAAATACCTAGGCTGACATTTTTAGTTAGTTGCTAGTATGGTGAAATAACTAAATATTTAAGACCTTTAGATATTCTGTAAAAATGAGGAAAACATTAAGTGCACTGTGTGCAGTACGTAGNGCAATGTATTGGACTCTGGGAAATGTAGGCGAAGGGTGCTCAGTGATATAACTCAATATGTCAGAGGCAATGAGGGAGTGCTTTTGCTGCCCCCTNGGCCAGNTGCCCTAGGTGAACACCTCGAATTGCCTAATTGCCCTGATTGGCCTGGTAAGGAGTAAAGAAAAATATCCCCCAAAGCTTGTGGGACTTACTTCAGAATATGTGTGATTTATGGATACCATGCTGTTTGCCTTAAAAGATATAGGCAATTGCCAGAATAAATGGTGCACATGTAGTAATGCACTTGTTTCCAGATCCAGAAGCTGCAGCAGCAGCAGAGAACTGAAACCAGACCTGACATAAACTTCATATATATTGGAAGGATGAANACAAGACCCACAGGGTTCAGCAGCTGTACGCTGTATAAATTGTAGACACTGGTGGTTCACAGCACAGAAGCCGCTGGTTGCCCTAGCACATAGCATCACACTGCAGCACAATCTTTATGGTATAGATAGACAATAAAGGACAGACAAATGAGCCTCACAGCAGAAATCTGTTAGACATGAACTCAACAAATTGTATGTTATGCGAGTACACATCCAACAGATTGCTGCTGCGTGGGTCATTTATCTGTATATTGGAAAGATGATCTTTCTGATGTGTACCCAGCATTAGCAGCTGTGCCAGATAATTCATAATAAAAATAAGCAGCCCCTAATAAAAACCTCTTATGGTTAAAATAAATGGATCATTGCATCATTAAATACAAATGTGAACTGCCATAGCTTTTTCATAAAAATCAGAAATTTCTTATATAAAAGGGCAACAATATAATGTCACCAATATTTAAACAGTAACAAAAGTAATGCATTGTAATGACCTAATATGTGTGTGTAGCACTAAGAGGAATATCTTCTTATTCAACAGCAAATAGCTTTTTTTATTGTTATTTGTGAGCCCTGTGTGTACCTGTCCATTGAGCATTACAATATACACTTGTAGGGCTTTTACCAAAATACTTCACATATTGGCAAAAAGCAAACCACTGAAAAGCAGCATAGCACGCAACCATTAATCTACAGCAGTGAATCCTTACTGCACTTTATGGGTTTACTCCCAAAATATTCATCATATTAACTAATTTGTAAAATAAGTGATGCCTTGTATTCGTAAACCCAAAATAAAAGTTGCAATTATCATGAGACTAAAGGGTCTCTCTGCAGCAACTGATAGCTTTTACATAGCCGTGAACAGCTTTCATTTTACTGAAGCAGAATGACATGCTATCATTCAATTGTTCAGAGCGGGGAAAAAAAATAAAAAATCAGTCACCAAAATGAAGATAATGCAGTGCTGGAACGGCTGGTACAGGTCATTCATGAGAAGGATAGTATGCATTTTTTTCTTTTGAAAGTTTATTTTGAACTGGATGTTGTCATGTGCCAAATCAAGTGTTTTGTGAATGTGTACCATGAAGGCAGGTTTACAAACCCCTTTTACCATTTAGATATCAAACTAGTCTTGCACATCAAAATAGTCTATTACTGGTTCGTCCCACACAGCTTTCTGTGCACTACTGCTCCCTCCATTTCTGAAAAAAAAAAGTGAAAAAGCATGAAGTCGCAGAAATGCAACAACTATTTCTATCAAAGCTGTTTACAATAGATTATACAATCAGATCTACAAATATATGGTAAATGAGTTTTTGGTTACAATTAGGGGCCGATTCAATCCCCTTCGCGCGATGATTTCTGCCTTATGCTAATTGCAGAGGTGCGTACAAAAAAACGTGAGGTTTCAGTCCCGTAATAGACGGGAAAAAGCGCACTTTGCGTTTTTTCCCGTCTTCGCGCGGGATTGAATCGGCCCCTTAGAGAGAATAATGTAACAATTTGAGTTATAAATGTTGCCAGGTTACTATAAATGTTACTCTCTACTCTGATTATGCTTCTATTCCTTGTGGAAGGAGTCTGCTCACTGGAAAGCTAGCATTCACAGACGGATGAATATGCTTCCTTCATTGGTCTTAAAAATAACCGTGTTAAACCCAACTCTTTCCATCTTAAATAAGTGCTTCTGCTGGGGATAATACTGACCACTGACCAGCCGTTCGTCTGGATATCTGCCATAAAAATGTCTTTGATTATGTATTGCATAATACATCAACTGCATATATCTACAGTACTTCAAAAAATAAATTCTACTATTGAACTCTCCCACTCTTCCCTGCATGGAAAATTATTAACATAGACAACCACCATGCACCAAATTCATTTCAATAAGAAAGAAATCTAATAATCAGTGTAGCACTAAAAAGTTTTCGAAAAATGACATTACAATACAAACATTACAATATTGTGGTCATGTCCAGATCTTGCTCCTGGGACATCACTCTACTTCTGATCTTACAAATACCTGTCCTGCATTTCCCAATATCACTTCCTCACTATTTAAATGCTTATATAGAAGTTATTTATGTTTGCATTAAGACAATCATTAATTGCGAAGAATTGTAAACAGAGATTGTTCTCTTTATATTACATCTATAGAATAAAGTACATAGCAACCATAAAGTATAGTGCTAGTCTTACATAACATGGCTGTCAAAAACCATGTACTACTGTACTACATTTGCACTCACAACCCCGTCATGGCCACCTATGCAAATATTAGCAAATATGCTAAAGCAAATACGCTGGATAAGTATAGAGTCCCAATATAGTTGCTAAACTGTCATATGAAGTTAACATTAGAAGAAGAAAATAAAGGACTATAAATAGGGGGCATGGATATTAATAAATGGTTAGGGCAGAGAAAACTCATCAGTGGCGTTCTCACCTTTCTGACTTATGTCTGTAATGTGCGATTGGAGGAGGAGGTCTTGTCTGGATTTCCCTTTCAAGGACAGTCATGAGGGAAATATTTGGACACATAGACTTTCCTCTAAAAGAAAAATAAAAAAAGATATATACAAATCATGTGTATTGAATTTATAATTATCTCAATCTCCAATGTAAAATGAAATCATCTTTGGTTTTCGGAGGATTTAGCCAGAGGGCAAAAATGTGTCCATTAATGAGTAGTCACTTACTTTACAGCAGTGACTACAACGTTTCGTTTGGGCTCACTGTCGTAACTCATACTCTCAACACAGTAAACCTCTGCCAGGTCATGGATTATTTTGCGATGGTCTCTGTTCATTGGTGGAAAACAGTGGCTTTTTTTGGTTTGCTTTCCCTGAGAAAAGAAAGGTTGCAACTTTTAAAAAGAAGAGAAAACAAAGTCTAAACAGAAAATGGATCTTTTTGTGTCCCGTACGAAAAGCTTATAGAGGGCTATGTAATTAATATACAAATATTCAGACTATCCAAGAGGATTGTCACTAAACGCTTGCCTGGTTTCATGTCAGGGTAAACTGAATGACAATAGCATGCGCACCCTACCAATACCAAAGGAACTCATATTCTGGAATTCAGATTTAGGTAAAGATTATTATCAGAAGTATCAGGAATGCCATGCGAGAAATAAAGTTTGCTTTTATGTGATTTGAAGGGTAATTCATTAAAGATAAGGTTATATAAATGTACTNCATATGTATTACAAATAAGTTTAGCAATATTATTTGTTATTTCACAAGAGTAGTTAGTGAGGTCTGTGTCATCCTGCAGCTGAACCAGGTAAGAAATGATAGACATGTATAGCTGGGTTGTGTAGAGTAGTGTGGAAGTAACATGAGGCAAGAGGTATAACATATAATTAGAAATAACGGTTTGACTAAGATGGGATTCATAATATCTGAAGGGAGAGATGTGTGGGTGTGGGTATTACACGTAATGAAGTCAAAGTGAGGTAACTGTGGGTGATATCATTTTCAAAGATGTGTATATAACTGCTACAAAATATGCCTCCTACTAGTTTATTTTAGGTAAAGTGGTGCTTGGCGATGCTAACAGGCAGCATCCATACCCTAATATAAATGCGCAAAGGGAAAGGGGGAACCAACAGGTCCTTTGCCCAGGGCACCAAAACATTTTGTTATATCTTTGCAATTCCTTTGAACAGCAGTGACGTTGGATCATGCAAAAATGTCAAACCGCTATATTAGAATAGTGATCATAATTGCAAACATTAACCAACCTTATTCACAGCATCCACGAGCACTTTTATTTCTTTCTCTATTTCAGATACAAACTTCATATCTTTTCTGCAGATTGTAAGAAAAGTATCAATCAGAAATATATTTTACAAAATACTAATATTTTTTAAATAAGTTTTGAAATAAGTAGAAAACATGGAATGTTGAATTTCAGGGGGATTTAAATAAATATTATTCTTTATATCCTTGTACACAGATATGGAATAGATTGTGTGTAAATTGTTATTTATATTTAAGCTGGGAAAGATCAACTCTCACCTCTAATACTATTCAAAATGTGTGTGTCTTCCATGGTCTAGATTTTTTTTTTTCATAAAGCTAGCAGAGGCCAAACAATTGAAGCCCCCCCCCAAACACATAGCACCATTAAAAAGATGTTCTCATGAGAATACAAGTCATCTAAAACAAAGCAGATTAGACAATGTACTTTTAAAAATATAGAGAATTGACGAGCTGATCCAAAATAAGCCTAAGAAACTATAAAACAGCAGCTCACTATACGTGGTTTTGTCAGAACCACAAAAGAAACAAAGAAAATATGTATCGTTCCTGTGGTAACCCACAGTAACTAAACAAGTATAGGAGCGCTAGTAAAACNCAATGTTGCAACAGAGTACTACAAATAACCATACATTTATTAGTATCATAAAATAAATAATTTCATCAATCCATATAAATTGTGGGCCCACAGATAGTAACAGTATTAGAAACAGCAATCAATAAATAAGAATTATATT
>JABWIB010014557.1:1336-12549 GCA_016617825.1 Platyplectrum ornatum
ACGGTTAAAACTACACGCAAGATGCTAAGCGGCTCCCGGGCGCGCTATGCGCAATTTTAGCACACTATTCAGAGTTGCGTTTTTTAGCCAAAAAAAAGCAGCTCTGGATTATGCGCAATGCGCACGTACGCAGGGCCTGTGCTAGCGAAGCAACACAACTCTGGATCAACTCCATAATGATTTTGCTAATAGTTTTCATCATTTTTAAGGCATCAGCAACTTTAGCAAAACGTACATAATCCCATTATAAACATAGTTTTTACAATCTGTTCCATATATCAGCATGCATGGTTTTATGCAGATTGGTCCAAAACATAACCATTTTACGTATATTATTGAATTGTATGGATGTAGCAGTTTTCCTACTGCTTACATATTCTTATACATTTAACATCCATCAATGTACAAGTAAATGTCGAGTTACGTTCCACGCATTACATGTATGTAAAATGATATACCTATATGAAAGATATTCACAATATATGATCTTACTGTGGAGACATAATGATCACCACAGGCTTATCTTCAATTTAGAAATAGGTATCCGTCTCACATGATATGAAGTAACATACACACACCCAATGTGCTATGTAATTGTTAATACCTCTTACCAAGTCAATACTTCAACATATAGATAGTTACCTATCCAAACACACAGTTCGGCATAAATATTAGCTAAACACTCAATTATAGTTATACACATACAACATTGCAGTATTGCAGATGGCTTAAGAAGTACTGTATTATGCCCACATATATGCTACCCTAATACTAACATAATCGTAAGAAATATATACTGGATTATTTTGCATATCACCATAAATACATTTGTAGCATGACATAATAATTGGATGACATGGCAAGCAACTACACATGCATACAACTACATAACAAAAGTAAAAGTGCACTGTACGTGTTTGCTTTGCATATCGCTCTTGCACACATCGCTTTGTAGTAGGAGAATGTTTGGTAGGAGCTTTTGTTTCTGCAACATAAAAAGCGCACCAATGGAGGACATTTAAGCAGATATGTTCCTGATAATGTGTAGGACTTATACTATGTAAATAACACCATTTGCTATATGTTTTCAAATGACTTCCTTCCAATGACCTTTCGAAGTCTCCTCAATTTCCCCCTTTCTTTTCTTTTTAAATCGCTCCATCTTTTCCCGCCAAATCCTGTTGCCACAGCAGAAGCTTCTGGAAAAAGCTAAGAACTGTAAGTATTTTCTTTATGTATATAGATATATTTGGCACTTATACAACCTTTACTATGTTATAAGTAAGCATTTTAGAACCAGGTAAGTGATAAATGTAGGAAATCATTAAAGTGTGTGTAATAAATGTGAGCAGTATAGAAAGATTCATGGACACATACAAAATGCCCCATTGCCCTGTATATATTGCCATATTTGCTATATTACCCTTACAGCACAGGTAATAATTTTACATGTCACCAATGTTGGACAAGACAATTAAGTATTAATACACCATAACCATGCTGTTAGTAATCGCTGTATGGATGAACAATAACTTAAGTTCTAGGTAGTATATAAACGTGCATATCCCAGCAGATGATATGTGTATTAGAACGTTAGCCACTCTATAACATCAGTGGCATAATGCCCCTGTACTTACAGTGTTTTGCAGTTACATCCCATGCAACTCTTAAGAGTGAATATCAGCCTCACTGGCCTTATGCTGTCATGAAACCACCACAAGTATGCATGAACCCAAAACTACACAAGGTGAAACACAATGTATAGGACATGATTGGTATGCATGACAGGTTGCATTTAAAATATATAATTCTCATTTATGCACATGAGTCTAAGGAACCAATGACAATGTATTTTTACATGTCACATAATGTTATGGCAATTATCACAGCGTGGACAGCATGTCACACACAGAGGACACTTATATTGTTGACCTATGTGTTATAATTCCCCTGTATTTCCATAGGCACACTGTCAAACCGTCTCATATCAGGTGTCATTCTCTCTGTCTATACTATAGGCTTAATGTATGCATGATGATGTATTTTGGTATGTATGTGTATGGTTGTATTTGCATCGCTGTGTGTATGTGTATATGTTAGTGGATGCATCTGAAGATATTTTCATGTCATGGTGCCCTATATTACGTACATGCAATTGAGTCGCTAACACACAAGTGGGCTCAGATTATACTAATAAAGTTAAATGGACAGCAGCCATGCAAGCTTTACTGGATATAACATTACCACATTATCCAAATGCAATTCTGGAATATATCAAGCACAAAATTCAAAATTTTCGCACAGTATATAAAAAGGAGTTAAATAAAGTGAACGACTCTAAGAAATCTGGAGCTGGTACAGATGACTTATATGTGCCAAAGCTGTGGTACTATGATCTTCTGCATTTCACAGCCGAAACTGAAATCCCAAGTACCTCAATTAGTAATCTCGATGCAGTGGAGGACGAACAGCGCGAGGAAACAGAAATGGTAAGTAGTAATGGAAAAAAAAAACTTTTATTTCTACACAACAGAAGTAAAGTACAAATCAAACAATGGCATATTGCCAAGGCCCAGATCCTTGCCCATTAAAAAATTCAACATAATTGTTACGATTTATCTTGGCTTGCATTGTTGTGGTATTAGTGCATCTGATACGCTCAACAGAGGTCCATCTTTTGGACTCCTCTGGGAATAACAAATTGTCTGTGTTGCAGTTAGATGGAGGTTCAGTAACATGAGAGCGCAAATAGTTATGCAATAAACAACATGCCATAACCAGAATGCAAATTTTGTCGTGTCTTAAATTTATATTTGTGTGGAACACACAAAATTTATTACTGATCATTCCGAAGGCATTTTCTACTACGCGCCTTGCACGACAAAGCCTATAGTTGTATATGCGCCTTTCATTTGTTAGAAACCTTTGAGGAAATGGTCTAAGTACATGAGGATGTAATCCAAATGCCTCATCAGCTATGAAGACATAATTCAAACCTGCATCAGTAAGAGTAGTATCAGGCAAATTGAGAAGGTTATATCGGAGTTTATAGTGAAAGTGTGTCTGTTCAAGGGTACCTCCGTCTGACACACGTCCATTCTTGCCAATGTCAACAAAAATGAACTTATAATTCGCATCTACGACTGCAAGGAGAATAATACTAAAAAATCCCTTGTAATTGTAGAAGAAGATTCCACTATGTGCTGGGGGGGGGTGGGTGATGCGCATATGTTTCCCATCCATCGCTCAGCCACAATTCAGGAAATTCCACCTTGATTTAAATCCATCTGCAATGGTTAGCCATTCCGTCTGTGTTGTTGGAAACTGTAAAAAAAAATAATGTGCATTATCTGACATCATATGTTTTTTGTTTTCCTCCTTATACACAGCAATCATCAGTGCCAGAAAATAGTGCCACTACACCAGTTATTGGAACTCAGCTATCTAAACTATACACAAGGTCGGATCGTCGTCGAAAAAGACCAAATCCAGATGATATACGGCAGCAAGAGGAGTTGACACAGGCGGTATTAGAAACAACTAAGCAATGTTTTTCAAAAGAGATTGACAGATATGATGCCTTTGGCATTACGGTAGCATCTAAATTACGAGAAATGGATGTCAGGTACCATTGATTAATGAATGTTTATATAAAGGAGCTATAGGGGACCTAGACAGGAACAGTTATTGTGTATCCAAATCTAATTTTGGATATCAACATCAGGGTAGACCTGTGCAATATAATAGTAGTTTTGCAAATTATCAGTACAGGATGACACCGTTTCAACCACAGCAATGTACTCTAAATCCTAACGTTCCTCCACCACGCATGTCTCAACCAGAACAACCCCAGCATAGTACATCATCTGTTGATAACTGTTCCTTTTTCAACTTGGATTAAAGAACATGGTTATATATGAAATAAGTTTGTGCATAAAATTGTCATACCAGATCAACAGATGACGTACATAATGGCCACATGGGTGACTACTGTTATATATGTGTGAGAACTGTTGATGTTGAGTAATAGAAAAGTGTTATTGCAACATTTACATAACATGAAACGTATGTTCTCATGTGTCTGCCTAACAATCTATTATAGTTATGTTAAAATGCATTTTAAATAATGCTTCATAATGTTGTTTTCCTAAGGCTTTAAGCATTGTGATTTAATAAAACTGTGGCCTATTGAACATGAATAAAATTCTGAAACACTTTGAACATTGTGTCACCTTTAATAAACATTTCATTAAGCCACCGTACCTTCATATATTCCTTTTGTAAGCTTGGGCGCATATAGCACTTGTGTAACGCAGATCTTTTAATGATCTTCCTGTCGCCATAAAGCGCAATGTTGCTATAAGTCGCTGTTCTGCAGAAATTGACAAGGGCATTGTGGTATCCTGCTTCTGAATTATTGGCGTTACAAGACGCAACAGATGTTTGAACATATGCTCTGTCATGCGCAGATAATTGTAGAAATAATCTGGGTTATTTTCTCTGATTTCCATCAGAAGTGACATATGTGAAAAGAAATCACGTCGAAGTCAGTCACGACTCCATAATTTACTAGTGAGGCGGCGGTTTTTTTCCCATTCGTCAATTGTGCCTGTATTGCTAGCAACAGCAATCCTGCTATTCCTCTCCTTCTACAAACTAAGGCATCCATGTCTGAAACAACACAAACATTATAAAGAATTATTGCATTTCCTTACTGTATGCTGTTGTGGTATATGCCACAATGCTTACTAATAATAGGTTCTGCTTGCTCACATTACATAAAACAGTAATGCCTTGCATTGCAAAACACCACAATATAACATTTTAATTATATGGTCTTTATAAGTTGTCACTTGTGCATTATATATATATATATATATATATATATATATATATATATATATATATATATTCATTATTGCTGCTAACTTACCTCAGTCTGTTGTGAGAAGTAGCACTCCAATGTCTGCCTATGAAGAGCTGCAGCAATGTTCACTGAAGACACTGAAGTGTTCAGGAAATGACACACATCTCAAATCCTTCCCAGGTTAAAGTGCACTCTTTTTTATCTCAATGAAGTTTTATTACCACAACGTTTCAACTAACACCTGACAATCGCACGATGCATCGTTCGTGTGAGTGGAGCACTATACAATTTTTTTTGACCGATGGTTAGTGACGAAACATCGGAGGGCGTGACTCAAAGTGAACGACCTTTGGGGAAAATCATGCTGTTTATGGCCATTTCATCTTTTTTCCACCATCCGATCCTCCTTTCGATCGTTCATTTTTATGTAAATGTCCGTATCGGGCGATTTATTGTACCGTGTGTACCTATCTTAAGTGCTCCGTCTCAGAATTTTTTTCGAGCTGGAATGTCCGGATTCCGATGTGTGGGGATTTCCAGTTTGTTGTCTGTGATGTGGTGATGCTTGTCCTACAGACCTATTTTCAGATTGTTATGCGATCTTGCTGCCTTCCTATCTTGTGGCTGTGTGCACTTCAGTCGATCGTATGGAAATGGGTTTAGCCCTGTGTGTGCGTGGAGACCATTTCACTGCAGGGTTTCGCTCCAGGAGACTTTCAAAGAGATCTCTTCTATTGTTGTACCCTACGTATTTCACACTTTGCAGGCTTCTTCAGGGATTTGATTTTGGTCCAGGGGTTTATATTCAACTGGCTTGTTACTAGGTCACTTCCTAAAGTGACATCGGAAAGTTAGTTTCAGTTGCAGAACTTTGTGTTTAGTTTTCTCATCTTAAAAAATAGGTAGAAGGTGCTCCCAAAAGTTTATTGTGATATATGGTGAATAGTATACGTGCTGTCTGCTAGTGTTCTATGGGCAGACATATGATCCATAGTAAGTATGTATCTTCTATATACATACATGAAAGCCTTGTCTGCAAGTGTTCTATAGGCAGACATACAATTCATATTAAGTACGTATCCATACCTCCCAACTGACGAGCTGGAGCACAGGACACATAAGCCCGGACCCTTAGCGGGACAAACTGGCGGAGGGACAGTTGGGGGGCATAATGCATCTTCTGTGTTGGCTGGAATACAGATATAGGTGCTGGTGTCACATGTTTAAAAGATGCCTGCATATGCTAGTTTGATGGTAACTATGACGCTTGTTTTGAGGTCACTATAAATCTCATGTATAGACTGTATAGATTTGTAATAATAAATCTCAATGGCTCGACTCTAAAGTATTGTGCATGGTTATATAAATAGCTGTGTATGATATGGCATGCAGAGAAATCAACAGGAAGGTCTGGAGGGGATCTATATGTGAACATAGGCATGACTTTGACATGGTCTATAGGCATGGTATTGTGTTAGGGTTGTTGTGTTAGGGTTAGGATTACTATCCATATTTGTGTGAAGATGTTATATATCTTGTACACTAATTAACAAATGAAAGGGAAAGTTCATATTACTCGCATGACATTCCCATGCCAAGGTGACATTACACATAGAAAAATACTAACATATAATAAATCTATTTATGTAGCTGCACCGCAGGCAGTGTAATTATATTCAATAACTGACCAATGCTAAATTAATCAATGTACAATATTCAAACACATGTACAACATGGTTGCTATGGGCAACATCCCCACTTTTTAATCTCCTTGCAATCTCCAAATCTCCTCCCATAGTGTTTCTCTGAATTTCATAATGGTGACCACATACCATAATGGTATGTGGCCTTGAACATGTCTCTTTAACAGAACAAGGAGGAGATCGGTACAAATTCCTGTGTAAACAGGTGATATACTGCATCTTCAAGTTAAACACATTAATGCCCTATGGTCTAAACGAGAGCATAGAATTTAATTATGTTTCATGAGTCCTTTAAGTATGTGCTTTTTTTTAATTTAGGCTATTTTAGTTTATGTATTATTTAAGAATTAGTTTTCTGTTTATTTACACTAAAATATATTGAAGTATAAAAAACCCCCATACTAAAATCTATTAAAAATGTAAACTAATATGTTGCTGTTATTATTATTTTAACATTATTCCATTTTTATTGAAGAATTTTTACAGAACACAAGGGGTACACAAAAATAAAAAGGGGGAAATGACAATGAGGGGTACAGAGTCAAACATAATAACACAATTTAACAGAAGGGGATGTTAGGAAAGGGGACCGGCATGAGCATAATAATGAAGCCATACAACATAGCAGGAATAAAAACATGAACAAAAGGACTCAATCACCGCCATCAGGAGTTTCCCAAAGATGCGGGAGGAAGGCAGATTTTCAATGGAAACTTCCCAATGGACAACAAGGCCAAACAAGAGACACAGGGCACAGACTAGACAGGCTAGCAAGGAACACGGAAAAGGGAGAGTGAGAGAGGGAGCGAGAGGAAGAAGGAAAAAGAGGTGGAAACCACAGAAAGAGACGGATATGAGAGAGATAGGTAGAGGTGAGAGAGGAGGCTGAGAATAAGGCATGGAGGCAAGAGAGAGAGAGAGAGAAAGATGGAGGCTGAGAAGGAGGATACCAGGGAGAAGGAGAACTTTATGGAGACAAAGAAAGAGAGACAGAAAGAGAGAGAGAGAGAGAGAGAGAGAGAGATAGGGAGCTGGAGGCTGAGAGTGGAGACCTGGTAGAAGGAGAGCGGGAAGGAGACAAAAGGGAAGAGAGATGGAGGCTGATAGTGGAGACCTGGAAGAGTGAGAGCTAAGGCAGAATGTAGGAAGGAATCACTGGAAGGCAATGGGAGCACTAAGACAGACCAAAGGCAAGGGGCAGAAGTCTAGTGGGAAGAAACTATAACCCGCACAGGGGGAAGAGGCACAGGGTTAAAGAAGAGACCCTGTACCAATAGGAGAAGGGGTGAGGCAGACAAAAGCAGTGAGGTCACCATGTGACCAGAAAGGCCTCAGCTGCTGGAGACAGCCAAGACAAAGAGAAGGAAGACATGAGCGCAGCACCGAAACTGCGTGGTCGCATCAGAGATCAGCAACATGGAAGAGAGAATTCCTATACGATCACATCACCGGAGGTTCACAATCGTGTTCTGGAGGCTAAGGGACGGTGTCTACAGACAATCCTATAATATCTGTGACTCATTGTTTGAGCTAAGCCCTTCAGCCAGACAATGGTGAACCTTGCGGACTTATTATTATTATTGATAAGCTCTGAATACAAGTTAAGATCTAGTGTCATCACATATATCCATATATAACATGTGGTGTTGATCATTCTAACTAAGTTTTGCGCTTAATTACTTGTTGAATTCCGGGCTTTCCGCTTCCTCTGTTTAATCATTGAAAGTACCACACTCTGGTTTCTTTTTCTTCATGGTTTTTCTGAAGCACAAATAGGATCATCCAGAGAGAAGAATTTCACACTTTCTGGTGCTGTAACCTTCATTGACTATACAGTTTTTTCATTGACTATACATTTTTTATATCTATGTGGGTGGTTACTATGTTACCATGCCATTACTATGTTAACATTTAACCTGCGGCTCTCCAGATGTTGTTAAACTACACATCCCAGCATGCATTGTCAGGTATCAACTGTTAACACAGTTAAAGCATGCTGGGATGTGTTTTTGTCAACATCTGGAGAGCTGCAGGTTGCATACCTCTGCTCTAGGCACCAATTGTATAATTTTATACATTATGATATGCTTGTAGTTATGATCAGATGAGGCTACAAAGAGTTATGAGTGTTTCTGAATGTTTATGAAATAAATGGTGCTATGTAATAAAATCAGAGTGGGTTTCTTGTTATAACTCAGTCATACAACAAGGTAACTGGACAATGTAAGAACTCCAATCACCTTGTCTACCTTGTTTCAAGATAAACCTACACTGATTAATGTCTTCCACACCAAATAACCAAAGGCCTTGTTGCATTTTAACTACAAAAACAATTATGACATCGCCTATACATACAACATAACATTTTAGATATTTTAAAATAGGAAGCCAAAGCTCAAATGTGTTCTCTTTCATACATCAGATATAATTAACAACAGAATTTTTTTAGGAGTTAATATTAATGAAGTAAATGTGTTTTAAAAGCGAGGTATAGCGCAAATCTTATGATCTCTTGGTGCATTTGTAAACCCATCTCTAGGTACTAGACTGATATCATGGGCACCTGGGGGTAAACGGATGGTAAATTTCTGTAATATGCTTGTGAAGAACATGAAAAGCTCCATTCTCGCCAGAGTTTCCCCAGCACAGGCTCTGCGACCTAAAGCAGAAAAAGTATAATGGATACATGTAATCACATTTCATTGTCAAATGAATAAATTACAAGATCCAGACTTTAATAGTTTTAGAAGCATTTCTTATGACACAATGGATACAAACATTAGATGAGGGTATTCAGATGAACAAAGTCGTTGTACCCTGTCGATCAATAGACTGGATATAGTTCTTTGAACTTAATTAGCCAGAAATAATAATAAAAAAACCTCAAAAATTTCCTTTTTTAACAATTTGTGTTATCCCCATGGATAGCTCTTACAAGTGAAAAACAGTTGCTAATGATGGTGTAAGAAGAGAAATCTACTATGGAGGTGGACCCTGAGAGAGACCAGACAAACCAATTGGTTCAACAAATGGCTGAATTGTAACGATACCTCAGCACGTAGATGGAGACCCATAAGACGCCAACAAACACGAGTACCAAGTTACACCACAAGTTCAAATTATTTAGAAAAAGCTCATTTAGAGTGTGCCGTGATACCTATGATTACAACAAACCCCAACAAATATATATAGTGATACTTTCAGGATCGGGGGGTCCTTTTCTGGGGTAAAAGACATTACTTCACACACAAACATTAAAAATTTATCCCATCTGGGCACTAATTAAACACAGTTCCACTCTAACCAGAGGTCAAGCCTTCTACCTAAACATCAACAAAAGCTTAGCACATCACTTACATCAGCATGTAAGAATCACAGGTATGGCTGTCTCTCAGGCTGTCTCTGAGTGCACCCAGATCAGAGATACTGTCCCAGACACACATATCAAGGCCTTACTCAAGTGCATACCTGATTGGCCTTGAATAAGCCCAAAACCCGAACTGGGCTTGGTGGGTGGTCCTCCCACTCTCCCAATCATCACAATCACAAGCCAAAACACACTGTTGGGAGAAGTGTTTCCCAACAGAATCAAACAACATACATTGTCCCTGGGGTCTCAGAACACACATAATAACTGGGGATCAAAATACCATTACTCTATCACAATACTCCTGCCCTTATCAATATATATATATATATATATATATATATATATATATATAGGCACACGCAGGACAAAAAAAGTGTTAAAGAAAACGAAAGAATGTTATTTTACCAGCTTTTCAACTAATCGCGTATTGAACGTGAAACAGATTGACAGCAAGTGTCACATTGTAATGCAAGAATCTGAAAAAGGACACAGAATGTCACCCCTGGACCCAAACATGACCTGTAACTGCTGAAAATGTTACGATGTAAACAGTTCTTTATTATGCCTGTGCTCAACTCTAGATGAGAAATTGTCTGGATTGGCCCCACTGTGTCATAATTGTGTCCAATTTCCATAGGAGAAAAAAGAATTAATATAGTACAAATAATATATACAGTAACCAAGACCAGAATCACTGTACCTGCAGAAAATGGCATAAATGCGTCTTTTTTGACAAAATTTCCTTTGGCATCAAGAAAGTGATTTGGGTAAAACTCATCCGGTCTCTCAAACTGCGTCTTGTCTTTTAATACGGATGTCAGTAATGGGATTATATAGGATCCCTGGAATTGGAAGACAGGATATGTTTAGTAAACTAAACATATTAGAAAATATTAGATATTAGAAAAGTCTATCTTTAAAGGTTCTAGTTTTTCGGAACATTTAATTGTAAATCACTTTAGGGGCCTTCTTCATCACCAGGAATGAAAAAGTTGAGGTGTTGCCTATAGCAACCAATGCGATTCACTCTGACATTCTTCATGCTCACATATATAGATTTTTACCTTTTTGCTTACAAACTAGAGAACTTTACAGCATACCCTCCAGTTCTCCCATATTCCCTGTGTGCCTCACAGTGCCGTATATTTATGCCCCACAGTGCTTCTATATAAATGCCCCATACTCCCCATATGTATGCCCTAATGTCCTCCATATGTATGCCCCACTCTCCCCCATATGTATGCCCTACTGTCCTCCATATGTATGCCCCACT
>JABWIB010014565.1:0-14754 GCA_016617825.1 Platyplectrum ornatum
TATATATATATATAGATATGCAAAATTATACAAAAAGGGTAATACTAGAAAACAGTTGAAAACAACTAGGAACCAGCTATATAGATATAGATATAAATATTAGTATAATATATATACTTGGGTGACTTCATCAGGAGACATGATTTGGGAGACTAATGACTGGTTTATATAGCAGCTGCTTGATTCATGAAATCAACTAGCCAAACCACATCAATACAATAAAAGAAATACATAACCAGTGCATTACTAAGAGAGCATGGTGCAATTTAACAATATACAGAGAATCATTCAACATTTTTGTTACATTTATATCTTTGTCAGATCGTTCAATGACGCTAACTAACCCTCTTCCATTAATAAACGTCCGGGAGTTCCGTCTTACAGGTTCAATGATTTATAGACGTAACAGGTAAAGTATAAAATGAAGCA
The DNA here is from genome assembly GCA_016617825.1 of Platyplectrum ornatum. Taxonomy (NCBI): domain Eukaryota; kingdom Metazoa; phylum Chordata; class Amphibia; order Anura; family Limnodynastidae; genus Platyplectrum; species Platyplectrum ornatum. The sequence goes on from JABWIB010014565.1 coordinate 430, forward strand.
AACTTTAAACAGAGGAATAGATACAAAACAGATAAATTACAATGACAAATGCATTCCTTTCACACAGCACTTCACAGTCACTGTAAATAACCAAATCCATCTCAGCATATCCGGTTACCATTCTTTTACTGAAACCAATAATCAGCAATCTCTTCCTCAGTCCCTATTGCAAGTGGTCCAGCAACACAGACCCGAAGATCAAATACTTTATCTATGGAGTTATATGTCGAAGAATTATATATACGAGTGTAGACAGATTATATTTCAGTTTACAGCTAGTATACAATTTAAAACTGCATAGTACAACTGAATACCCACATGGCAGTCTACTAAATTGCACTGGGCAAGAGCTGAGCTGTAGCATTCCTTATTGGATGGATTAGGCATGCAAAATGAAACCTAATGCAAAAATAAAATTGCATTTAGAAAAAAGATCATTTTAATTAGAATGCATGATAGGTATTTATAGGNGTGTATTAGTAAACAGTTAAATTGATTACGAGGGTGTTGTGACAGAAGAAAAAGAGTGGGAGTCCCAAAGAAATCTGTAAATGCTTTTCTTTTATAATACTATTCCAAGCNATTTACAATTGAAACTTGTCTTATACTTAAATGAAGATTGCTCTTCTAAATGATGAATTAGGTATAAAGCTGTAAATAATATATTGTAACATGAATTCTTACTGCTGGTAGCACAAATAAACTATTTGTATGCTAATGCTTGTCTTATTTCTATAAGTGACATGTTTAGAGAGAACAGTTCTTTCAATTACAATAGCTTGACACTTTGAATGACAATGCATCTCACTTAAAATAGCCTTTGATATATACAAACATTTAATGGAGGAAAAAAAAGTCAATATAATGCAAACTTGTACGCCATTCACTCTGGTAATATTATATTTTAAAAGCAGATATAAGAATACAGCCTAAAAGGAAATAATTACTGCTTCGATTACATCATTGCTACAATTGCATCAAAGGTTCTGATTTCTAAAAGTGAGTCTTCCTTCTAAATCAATATGGCATGCCTTTATAAGCACATTTTTCATTCTAATGCTATAGTAAATTATAAAAAGTTTTCTATATGTATGCCTGAAACAGTAAGAAACCTAAGATGTATTTTAATAGTTTAATAAGGCACCAGGGTAAGAGATATTTAGAACTTTCTATTAACTAATATTCTTTTCAGATATCTATATGTATTTTTGTGTTATTTTAGTTTTGTTTTCAATGCAATGCCATAATGTCTTGTGTGTAAATATTTGTTCTTTTGTACCTAGAATTTTTGTAAATAAATAACAGACTTCATATGTGGATGGATAGGCTTTTCTGTTCAGATTTGCCTCTTGAGCATCCCTTTTAACAGCAGTNAAACTGCATTTTTGACACTTGGGTCAAAAGTGTCTGTTTTGTTTTACGTAATTTATAACATAAAAATGAAAAGGTATAGTTTTTGATTGCCAACAAGTGACAACCATATCCATATCCATATCCTGATTCAACCTTACCCAAAATCCATTGTGGCATGAGCCATGAAAGCTAGCATATACACTCATGATTCATTGTCTAGCATCACAGACCACCTGGACATTGAGGGAACGGTAGTAATGCCTAGGCTGCATCCTGGCTGGGGAAACAGACATGTCTGTGTATTATTTTAGCCAGAGCATTTAAGACCTGAGATAAGTGTCTGGAAAATGTCAGCTGTGAGATGCCAAGAATGCGCCCAGACCAGGAGCCCCCCTAAATAGGAGAAAAGAAAAATACATATTGCACATTATAAATGCTCTTACCTATCTCCGTCAGCCTTGTGGTGCAACCAGTGAACAGCGCACCATACACTATGTTCATGGCGTGTCCGCCAGCCAGCCGTGACTACATTTTAATGGTAATTAATCAATTATCCTGACAGCAGCGGGATGGGTGGCAATTATAGTGACAGGGAACCTTGTCCCTTCCTGTCACCGGGCTTGTCAGTAGCATGTAAGTCTTAATCCAGCCCAGGAAAAGGCAAAGTGTAGCTCTCCAGGTATTGTCAATATACACATACCAGCATGCTTTAACTTCATAGACATAGTTGATACCTGACAAAGCATGCTGAGACGTGTAGTTTGTAGGGATAACCCTAAAAATCAGCGCTACCGTTAAGAGAAAATTAAAAATGAGTCAATGGTACTGTCTAAAAAAGGAATCCCACAGTGGTGTCCTTATGATGACAACACATGAAAAGCTGCACTTTGCCTACCCCAAATAGAGGATATAGAATTAAACAAATTTTATCCTTTGCTGTAGTAACCATTTAATTACCCATGTGAGACGGCAAAATTGGATTCAGAATTGGTTAACAATATTGAATTATTTTGCCATATAAAATTCCTGTTCTGAATGTGTTCTTCTATATTCGAGGCAAAGCACACATAAGGAAAATGGCAGGACAGATGTGTTCATTAGTTGTGTTTAGTTGGCAAAAGTCTCATCATGCATTTTAGTAGATAATGGAAACAAATGGTGCAATTGAACTTCATTAATTGTAACAGCTTCAGTCTGTTCTGTACAAGCATTATGTAGAGTTCAATTTGAGCAATGGGCAATTTCACAGGAATTAACTAAATATGTAAACCAATCAGATTGCTTCAGTGTAGATCAGCATTCTGCTAAACTGGTATTAATCCATAAAAGTTGATGGTTCAAAAAATTCTCAAGAATACAAATAGATCTTTTCTTTTTGTTCTCCTTTTTAAAAGCTGCATCAGAACGTAGGAAGTAAATTTGCTTTTGTCTGCAGCTGGGAGAAAATATACAGTAGTATAGTAGTTCAGTTGTTTTAAAATTACAATTTGAGATGGGGAAAGAAAATAATTAAAGAGAAAAATTACAAATGTTCTGTGTCAGCATTAAAGAAATAAAACTGTTCTGCTATTCATAAAGTTGCTTTGCACTCCCTGCCTATGTCACATAACTGTATAAATAATAAATGCACTTTTCCAGAAATATATTTTTTAAGATGTTAGATTAAGGCTCCGTCTGAATTGAGATCAAAGGGGCAAGGTATATGGGCCTTTGCAATTTCATCAAATATTATTCTTCAGACATCAATGTGAGTCAATATGCACTCTTACGTAGAAATGGTGCACTGTGACATTGCAATGCATATTTTTCATGCTAGTACTATGTTTGTTCTGATTCTTTATTACAGTGTAAAACACACATTTGGATTATTTAAAAGATTGATATTTAAGAATATATACTCAATATTAATTGTTTTTCACTCATCACAAAATATTAAACAATATTTCCCTATAGATAGACCACAAAAGTCTTTAATCTAAAGTTTCATTTGGAATGCCTAAATTTAAAGTTGTAGTTCTAGTTGTATTTACTTTAGTTTCTCTGTTTACCTGAAAACCATGAACCAATTTAGGCTGATGTGTGTGTTTTTTCATAACAAATTATATATTAAGTCATGGAGCCAAATTTATTCTGATATTTTCCAAAACTACACATAAACTCATGTGTGCTTTGACTTGGCAATTTCAAATCAATAGCATTGTTTAACGATTTCAAAATGTCCAAACCAAGGTGTAGTACTCGTTGTGAGGGTATTTTCGTGACCAGTCACAGTGGTTCACCAGGTGCCTGCATGACCTATGACCCATGCTGGCAACTGTAATTCTACATGCGCCAGAATGCTTAAAGGGACGATTTGGGTCAAATTGCCTTTCAAAACCATCTCCTTTTTTTGCAATAAAATAAATCACCAAAATATCATAAAATAATGGAAGATTTGAAGAAAGTGTCTTTTAGTAAATCTAAACCATGGACTATGGCTATTATAGTTGACCCGATCTTTCCACCAGGCTGAGGTATTGTAATGAAGGCCATGCCATTAAGAGATTCAAAGAGAACATTCCTTTTCAGCAATATCCCAGCTTTACCATCAGTAACTTAAAATGGATAGATGGAATTATATGGTTTACATCATCAGGATGCCACATCAGTAATCTACATTTGTAATGAAGTATCTTTTTATTACTTTTGTGTAATTTTTGTGATCTGTGTACTGTTCATGTAATGCATACCATTTTGTAAAGCATGGTTGAGTTATTAGTACAGTCTTTCTATCAAGTCGTTCTACCTCTTTAATTAACAAGATGTTTCACAGGACTACTGCTGGATGTTTTTTATTATGTGTAAGGCATAGAACACGTATAATCAGTTATTCATACTTAAAGCAATGGTTTCCAAACATTTGTGCTCGAGGTACCCTTAGGGGTATATTTACTAAGCGGTGAGATTGCAGTGAGATTGAAAAGTGGGGATTGAAATCAGATTTCAGGATGACATAAAATATTGTGTAGTTCCTATACAAGAAGTAAAATTGCTCTTCTAAGAAGAAACATTCTGCGGCACCCTATTGAGAGCACCCCAGGGTGCCTAGGCACACAGTTTGGGAACCATTGACTTAAAGGGTTGTAAACCTGCANCTACCTGCATGCTTCAACAGCTTGGCTGCCTATACCTGCTCTAGAGACTTGCTGTTTAAAAATACCATGACAACAACGTTTTCTGAGAGATTCGAACTCTTTTGCTACTTGCTAAATGTAACTGCATGAAGCTCAATACCATCAATAAGGTGTCCTGTGTATACTCTGTGGTTCTATGTTACTGCACACAGAAGGCTATTTCCTAGTAAAGGATCCACTTAGAAAAAAGACTGTACTGTAGATGTCAAGGGCATGTTATTTGAATATATATTCGACTTGGGCTGTCTACTTTATACATATAAATGGAAGCACATTTAATTGTATACCCTTTATCTGGAAACATCTAATTCCATTGCATCTTTTTTATTTTTTTATATACAAACCATTTCTATTGAAGCCTATTGTGAACCAAAAATCACTTAATTTACAAAGTACGGTGATGACATGAATTACGTTTCATACAATTGTTGTTTTAGTTGTCCCAGAAATAACATGAATATACACAATGCATTTAGTGTAACCTTAATACGCATTGACCATGAGACATATTCAATGTCAGCAGAATGGAATATACAATCAGCATAATTAAGAAACAAGCAAATTGAAGCGCTTATATTGTTGTGGAATAATATTTTATTTATAAAAATATATTAATAAGAATACTTGTATAAAATTGTACGTATAGATCTCCCAGGGAGTANTCAAATACACATCAAAAAAGGTCTCAAATTTGCACCGGCAGCTAGACCCAATCTATTCACACTTTTTGTTGACCTAAACAAATTCACACGTAACGTATGTAGAAAGAAATACTTTCAACAATCTCTGTTGAGAAACAGTGGAAGTTCTGGTGATACTATAGAGTTCAATCAAGATGATCTTAACATGCTCCTAATTCTCGAGTCTTTAGAACAAGAAAACAGTGAACCCTTTATCTCCACTCCCACACACCCCGTAAAGCGACAAAATATCAATTTACCTAAAAAGAAGTCATCTTTTTATCCACTTCAAAATAAATAAAATGGCATAGAAGCTTTTTATCAGAAAACCCTGTCTGACTTTAAGGATCTATGCGATAAAACAGAGCCTAAGCCATGGAAAGACAACCTTACAAAAATGGAAAGATTAGCCATTAAGACTCTCCAAGAAGACCCCCATATAGTTATAAAATCTGCTGATAAGGGAGGGGGGATAGTCCTGTTGAATCGGACTGATTATATCTCAGAATCATTACGAAAACTCGACGACCCCCATTTTTATAAAAAAATTGACTTGGACCCTACAAAGAAATTCCATAGTCTGTACAATAACTTTCTAGATACCTCTTTATTTGAAGGAGGTATAGACAAGATGACTTTTGATTTTCTACAGGTTGTTCACCTACGTTCTACTACCTCCCGAAGATACACAAGTCGGTGACCCATCCCCCTGGTCGACCTACTATCTCGGGGGTTGGGTCGCTGACTTCTAATCTTTCGGAGGTAGTGGATTGTTTTCTTCAACCATATGTAGTAAAGTTACGGTCGTATCTTAGAGATACTACCCATTTTTTGCAAATGTTGGATGGAGAATTATCTCTTTGTCTCGTGCGACGTGGAGGCCCTCTATACTAATATTCCGCATACTAAAGGGATAGAAACCATTAATCAAGTATTGTTGTCAGATCCTAACATTTCTCCCACCACCAGAAAATTTCTGGTGGACGGCATCACTTTTATTTTACAGCATAATTCCTTTATCTTTCAGGGTCAGCACTACCTCCAACAGATGGGTACGGCAATGGGGATCAGGTTCGCCCCGAGTTATGCCAACTTATATATGGGCCAACTTGAGGAAGAACTTATCTGGTGTGGCCCATTCGGGGCGAACCTNGTAAAATACGGCCGCTATATAGATGATCTATTTTTCATCTGGGAGGGGAGTGCCGACTCAGTAAAATCTTTCGTAGACTTCTTGAATAATAATCAATATGGTTTAAAATTTACACATTTAATAAGTACCACTAACATGAATTTCCTAGATATTTCTGTTTTTACTATAGATAATAAGATTTATACTAAGAACTATCGTAAAGATGTAGATTCAAATAAACTTTCAAAGTTGTCACCATCAGAACTGGAACTGGAAGAAAAGTATCCCTAAAAGTCAGTTCCTCCGTTTACGGAGGAACTGCTCATCAGTTTCGGACTATAAAGAGCAAAGTCTACAATTGAAAGAGGCTTTCCTTACACAAGGATATCCCTCTGAAATAATTGAAGAAGCGTATGAACATACATTATCAATTTCCAGAGACCACCTGCTGAATAGTAATAATAACAAAAAACTACTAAAGTACATTTAGCACAGAAAGGAATTAATGACTCAACAAACCATGATTTTTTATTTATTACTCAATATAATGTGAAAGCGAATGATATCATACGTATTATAAAGAAAAATAGTTCCATATTAAATTGCGAGTTGTGGTTGGCACCTAAATTACAAGGGTGCTATAGATGTGGGAGAAACCAATGCCTAACTTGTCCATTTATTGATAGAAAAAATCAGTGTTTTTTCTCTAATGTGACCAAAAAAGAATTCAAGATCAAACAATACATTAATTGCAAAACCCCCTATGTTGTCTATTTAATATCGTGCCAATGTGGCAAACAGTACATAAGGCGAACTACACGCCCCCTAAATTTTTAGAACACAGGAGGAGTATTATAAAAGGTTTTAAACAACATCTATTATATAAACATGTGAACCTAGAACATGGGGGGAATGTAAAAATCTTACAAGTACAAGGGATTGAATTTGTTAAACCTACAGCGAGGGGTGGAGACAGATTCTCTCAATTATGTAGAAGAGAATCATTTTGGATCTTTAACCTAGAGACCATGTTTCCGGCAGGTCTAAACGACAGTATAGAATTAAATAATATATAGTCATCATACTAGAGACATGTAAATGTTATAACAACCTTTTTTTCCAATCACTGTGTCTATGTATGTAAGTACTTGATAGGAAGGTAATATGTGGAAAACTTTTTTATATTTGTTCATCCTTATCCACTTTAGGAATAGATTTTTCCTAGTTTTATTTTTATTCTTAGGCTTATTATTATTTTTATTTCCACTTCTATTTCTATTATTGAATCGATATCAAGTTCACTTACTATTAATCTTATGTCTAGAATCACTGTCAGAACTTAAGACTATGATATGCAATATATGCCTACTGANTTATTCCATGATACATATATTATTGGATCTATATTGATATAGACTATAAAGAAATGCATTTAGCATAATTCAAATTCTTGTCCTGTTCTGTTTTTTGCTCTTTTTGTTCTTTTTCTATTTTTTCTATTTTTACTGTGTGTGACTGTGGGGCGTTAGGTCTCTGTATATGAAACAGAGGGAAAAATACAAACTCCCATTTTAACCATCTGCCCACTAATTAATTAATCAATCAATCAGATGACCACGCTATATATACTCTGCCTAAACTAAACTCATCATCGCTCTCTGAAGAAGCCGACTACGGTGAAACGCATTAGAGGTCCTTATAACAAACGCTGGACATGAATAGTCGCTATTACTGTTTTAAAAGATTTTTACTCCGATGAAGTTCTGATACAGTAATAAGAACTCTTTTTACATATCCACTCACCTGAAGGAACTGATCGCCGACCGGAAGGATTCCTCCCGGTATAGTGGCAATTTGAATATACGGATGTGAGCTGTATTCTGGAGAGCCGAGCAAGACCAGCGGTATGTGCACATACATCACAACTCCTTATGATTTAAAGCTTACCCAGTCGGTGTTGTAAGTCTACAGTTGCCAAGGATATCAATGGACACTTATTGATAAAATCTGCTTGAACAGGACAGAAAACTTCAAAAGGTATTTACCATCATTCTGACCACCGTATGTGCTAGACTGTTTGACCTTTGCAGCAAAAGTCCGGACACTCATCTCTGCCTGTTATCAACAAAGTTGTCCGCCCACTCTCTCTCTATATAACTAGAGTTGGAACTATAAAAGACCAGATTGCAGATTTAAATATAATAATCTATCTCCTGCTGCTCACAACTTATTACACTTTTTTTTTTCTCCCCTAAATTTTGAACCTTCAGAAATATCTATTGCTGTTATTATTAAAATTTTAGATAGCTCATTCTGTGATAAATATCCTGACTGGCCACCAGGTATCCTAATTTAAATTGTGAGTGAGCTATTTAATTGTTTTATATCTAAGATATAGCGAGCTATCTGTGTACATATGTGTTTTTTTTATGTGTATTTGATTACTCTCTGGGAGATCTATACGTACAATTTTATACAAGTATTCTTATTAATATATTTTTATAAATAAAATATTATTCCACAACAATATAAGCACTTCAATTTTCTTGTTTAATTGTTTGTATTTAGAGGCTAGTCACCTCTTGATAGCTTCTAACTGTTGTGGATATTACTTAGCGACCTCTAGATAGTATTACAANCGCTCTGTTTAACTCTTTGTTTATAATTTAGAAACACCTATCTTTTTTGTATACCACAGAAAAATGTGTACAAAAGATATACTGTGAATCTCCAAACCCTATAACCCAGTGGTTCCCAAACTTTTTCGCTCGAGGCACCCTTAGGTTCTCCATAATTTTTCAAGGCACCACTTATACAAAATAATTTATAATTTTTAAGCTTTTGAGTCAAAACAATGTAATAACTATTTAGTTAAAGACAGAAATACTTCAGGTTGATATCACAACTTGTGTTGCTCATATACAAGACGTAAAATTGTGCACTAGCAACGTGGCACAACATCGGAAAAAACAATTTGTGGCACCCCAATGAGAGTGTCGTGGCACCCCAGGGAGCCATGGCACACAGTTTGGGAACCACTGCTATAACCACAATCTCCTGGTTATTAGTCTTAAAAACAATGATTTTTTATTTGCCTCTGGCATACCATATTTAGTCAAACATATTCCAATGCATCTTTGATATATAATGTAACTCAACACATTATCATACATCCGAAGTAGTACAGCATGTCAATGAGGCACACATATAAGCCTCAAGTGGTCATTATATAGTATGTTAAGACTCGGCTTCTTTTATATAAGCTTTATACATGTGCCATTGCTATATTCTTCCTGTCTTTTGAACTTTGCTAGTTGTGCAATTACAGTTGTATAAACCATTTAGCCTTTATTTTTTCTTCTCAGGAAAAGAAGAATACACTATTGGGAATAGGTACTTTGTCATAATAAGGCCATTTTGACAAGGTACCTCCTGTCTCCAATAGTAATATTCCTAATCTGGTTGATTACAGTCATAATTAAGCCACATCAGAGTCACGGTTCACCTAATCAAATCAGCAACTGAATATCAACGGATAAGCATTGATTCTCTGCAAAATTCTGCTATGACTGATACAGTAATAAAATGAAAAAACTCTTTACTACACTACTGCAGGAAGAACATAATGGCCGCATCAGCCCTGCACACACTATATATACATACACACTACACACACACATTAGGTATATACATATACACTACAACTACGCACTCTATAAACATACACACTCACTAACCTCTGTCTCTTGTGTTTTACTACAATTGACAGACAGCTTCTTCACTGACGCCTGAGAGCTCAGTCACAGGTACCACATGGAACTGCAGGGAGAGAGCCCCTGCATCATGGAGCAGACACAACAGGCCTAAATTTACTAAGCAGGGAGATTGAAAAGTGGGGATTTTTCCCATAGCAACCAATCAGATTTGAGCTCACATTCTCTAGTATGTAAAATGAAACTGAGAGCTTGAATCTGACTGGTTACTATGGGCAACATCCCCACTTTTCAATCTCCCTGCTTAGTAAATAGTTTAGGCCACCAGAGTCAGTGAGTGGTGCTGGAGTGCTGTGACTACTAGCGGCCAGCNCCAATAGCAGTTGCACTCTTTGCACCCACCATTGTTACGCCACTGCTACTAACATTGGTTTATGGGAAAATCACTACTCATCCTCCATGTCATGTCCCATAGAGGAATTTATATACTACCCCCATATTATTTCTCATAGAAGAATAGTCATTTCATTACTACTGATTACTGATGGTGTTGCACTTAAAACTCTGTAATTCCGGATGTGCTCAAGCATTTATTACACGTAATATTATTAAGGGTTGAAAGAAAGTATAAAGATATTTATTAAGGTGCATACTAATGATATCACCAATAATAAAGAACTTTTCCTTTAACTGCATTAAAATGATTCTTCTAAGTCTTGTTGTTAAGTCTATAAGTCTTAACAAAACATAAATTACTGATTATCTAGACAAAGGTTTAAAAAAAATTCTATTTACTAATAATTAAATAATAAAATAAACATCAACAAACCAACCTATTCATGGCATTAATCCTGATCGCTCTCTTGGCTATAAGCCAAGAGTGTGACCTTATATAATTTTTACATAGTGATAAGTGTGACGAATAAAACACAGAATCATCGAAGACATTGGTTAATTATAATAATGCTTATTAAGGATTGGTTGTTTGAAACACGTGATTGTGACATATACATTAAAACATACATTGTACTTGATTGGGTAGATTTGTCTAGAAAGGCATGTCTAGGGGTGTGCTTATTACATCATTACTGCATAAACATCATTTCATTTGTTGATTCAATCTCATTGGTCACTTAAGCCACGGTCGCTTATCTCCAACCAATCACATGCTTTATTTCCTTCTAATTGAAGATTCCTTCTCGTGGCCAACAGTATGATGTGTCCATGTATTAAATCCAGGAGGAACAATGGTTGCGTTGTAAACTGTAACACACTATATTTAATAAAAATCTATGTCTTAATCTTAAATGTCATTAATCTTATAAAGCAATCATTATTATAAGAAAGAACACAAATCCTCTAGCAAAGTGCTAATTTTATAAACGCTATGTATGTAATATGAAATGTTGCTAAAATACATTTTCTTATATTTTTAAAATAATATAGTCTGAATAATATAGTCACACACTATGTAATGTATAATATGTATTTGAACACTGAAAATATTCCATCAATCAGTGATTGAAATAGGTGACACCAGCCATATGAGGGCATAAATTTATTAACTTCTAATTAGTATATTTCTACGTGTATTATGTCAATGTCAAATAAATTGATAAGGGATCCTACCTTCTATGGAGATATGTTTCTGACACTTATGAAACTTATGTAACAAATATCCTGTGTCTGTTTCATTTTTCGCAATCTCCATATGCTCTTTGTTTTCTGTTGAACATTCCCATAACCTCAAATGTAGATAGTATATTGCTCAAAATAAAATCACCTGCCGATTTGGATTAACCCGCAATATATTGTCACCAATGTAACAGATCAGGGCCTTGATTATAAAACTAATATTAATAAAGTAGGACCTATACAAATGTCATTATATCAATATTTCGACAGTCCTCATAGCACCACACCACAGCCACAGATTAAAGGATCTTTCATTCCTTACAGGAGAAATTACAGGTGTAAACATACTGGAGGCCTTTACATGCTTTGTTTAAAAAGAGTGAAGCATTAAGCAGTAAAGACACTTTTGTATTTAACTAACTTTGTTTGTGTTTACTGTTTAGATAAAATTAAGTTAAACATATTTTAATTACACACGTTACAGTGATCTTTGTGTCTTGCTTCTCCTTTCCCATAGAAAATGTTATATCTATGACCATCACTTTAGACTGAAGAAATTTCACAAGTGATAACGGTCCAGAGCAGATACAGTGTAAAGTTCCTAATGTACTGGAAATCAATTCCTGAAACAGAAATAAATAAATAAATAGTTTAGTTTGATGTAACTTTACTCTGGCTGTCTGCCAATGCAAGTTAATCATGTTAGCCTCAAAGGATGGCTGAGCTAATGGTCTTTTTCCCAATGTAAATAACAGTGAGTGATGACATTAATGCATTCCAATTCTGTGTTGTATTTGACTTCCTAGCTTTATCACTATGATTTGCTCAGGCAACGGCTTCTAGTCCCAGCAATGGAATATTTTTTCTTCTTGAGTGAGCATGTTTCTCTCCTTCTCTCCTTCATGACGTGCTTGTTGAATGAGGTGCCATCATTTACATATGACTTATACAGGCTGGCCAAATGGAATTTTAACTTTTACCTTTCTACAATAGTTTATATCANATCAGTGAATACCATTTTTTATTTGCACCACAGAATTGTGTTTGTGGGTATCTTTTTCTTGCATGGAACCTTCTCATCTAATGTTTAAATATTTTTGTTTTAAATTTAGAATATTTATTGCCTTTTTGTTATACCAGCCCACAAATCGCTGGTGTTTTCGGCACTCCGTTCACACTGGTGTCCCAGGATTTCAATATCAATCAAATCAGTTTTGCTATCAATAAGAGCTGACAAACCTCACTAATTTTATACTGTCAGTTCTAATCAGGGGAAAGTTTAAATACATTTATCTGCATAGGCCCAGGTATTTGATCATATATGTGTGAAAGGGCAATAAAAGTTATTGAGTTGTTTCTCTATAGTCTTTAGTTTATCTTACAACTTCTTTAAATTTCACAATGACAGAGCAATCAGATATTGAACTGACACATCTTTAAGATGTTCATCTAAACCTATTTGAAACTAACTTCTAACCACTGCGTTATTTTACACTTAGTTCATAAATAGTTTTTCTTTTACTATTTGCTAAATTCAGCACAATATACTACAACTGATTTATGACCTTGTTTAAAAGTCCATAGTTAAAACTTGCAGATGCCACCTTATCTGTATCATGATAAATGAATCCAAGGTCATTGAAGAAAGTCACAGTACTTTTACAATGCTCTTGTGAGTTTTTAAATAAACTGTAATCACTGAAAAATATATCCAGAACTTGTGGTTTTTGCAGGTCAATAGGTGGGGAAACAGTAGCCATCTTTTTGTGCACTCAGACGACTGCTGGATCTTTTTTTGAACTTTGCTTGTAACTGAGCTCCCTGGTCTTCATGGATGTTACATTTCTGAAGTTTTGAAGTCTTACCCTAGTGATACCAGTACGATACCCATAACAGAAAATGGCACATTTAGAACTTCAATGAAGGTGTTTCACTTATAGGAATTCCTTTTCTCACAGAGAAATTTACATGTGTTCATTTTGTTGCCGCTATGGAGGAAGTTTACTAAGCATCAATTTGGCTGTATTGAGATGATTCCAAGAACCGATGATTTACCTAATGCAATTACAAGATGAGAGTAAAAAAAATAAAGTGAGATCCAAAGCAGTTACCATTGTTGTGCAATGCACAAAAATATTTACTTGCAAACTGTATCTAACTCAATCTAGTCATAGCTTAGATCAGCACCATCTAACAGTTTCAAATATAAACTCAATAACCCTATTTTATACATGGTTGATACAAGGTAATAATACAGGTGCTTCACACAATACCTTGATCTCCACTGGTCAGCAGGTCACATCTGTTTTGTGATCCACACAGCAAACTGTAACCTATTTTAGGGTGGTGGTATGGCACTAAGCCCTGCCCCCTGCATAAGCCCTGCCCCTCCGGGCCCACGATTTTGTAATGGGCTTATAAAAGAGACGGGTCTTAGCGGCAGAAGAGTTGCCAGTATTCCATACCGGGATATATGATCATGTTATATATATATATATATATATATATATATTTATGAAGAAAAAAGGAACGGGGGCGCTCCATAGCGTAACACTGTATTTATTAAAACAAATGTATAAAAAGCACCAATAGAGTGCAATTACCAAGTATCTATCTTGGATCTATGCAGTAAAAATAGT